>JADLZK010003610.1:0-82885 GCA_015847255.1 Hyparrhenia diplandra
GCCCTACCGGATGGACGATCCGGCCGGACGGCGCCAGCAGCACCACCCCGCCGCTGCTTGACAGACAAGCCAATTGCACGGCCCACGCCGCACGGCCCAGCAACTCCGCGCCCCTTTTCCCAACGCGCAGCTACCACATTCCCCATCGTTTCATCGCCAGCTCGGGCGCTGCCGCGGTTCCTGCGCCGCCACGGGCGGTTTCCATCTTCGCCATTCGTCTCGTCGGCCCGACGCTTACCACCACCACCACCCCGCCATGCCCACCGCCACTCCCGTCGGCAAAGAAGACACTCACACCCCGGCGCCCTAGGAACTCGTAGCGTGCTCTCGCTCCATATCGTGGGCAGCGTAAATCCACGCCGGCACCTTCAGCAGGCTTAGCCCCACACATCGACGTCCGATCCCTGGGGCACGTGCACCCGACCTCATCTCCCGCTGAATCCAGCCTCCCGGAGAATCATCCCCACGCCGGTCCGCCACCCTCCAATTGTTGGGGCGCATCAGAGGCGTGTCCTTCGAAAGCGCCAGAGTACCGCCTGCCGCTCAAGGAGCCTTCATGGCATCCGCCAAGTAAGATCCACGATTCCAAGCCTTCTTTTGACCCATGTTTGCATTTCAGATTATGTGTTCAGATTTACCATGTGCAGATTACCATCTTCTATCCCGTGTAGTTTGTTCGTGACTTGCTATTCAGCTTTAACTATGTTCAGAATGTTGTTCAGATTATCTTGTATCCCGTGTAGTTTGTTCGTGACTTCAGCCTATTCATCTTAGCAATGTTCAGTAGTAGTTTCAGAACTGTCATGTATATTCAAGAAGAGTAGTAAGAGTATGCTAATGTCTGAACTTGTCCATGCTTGCCGCTCTTTTCGCTTGTACCAATGAAACATAGGATTCAATGATGTGAAACATCTACTTATCCAGTTTTGCAACATGGGCATTTTTCAGATGTGAGCAAAGGCAAACATGCAACATGAGGCACCCGTTGCGCCGCCACAAAGATGTCGCAACCTCAAGCAACAACATGATTGTTGAAACATCACATGGGCCCGTTGTTGAAGTAAGTTTCATTATGTTGCATCAAGCTTTGTTCATTACTTGTGTGCATATGTTAGTCATGGTTTCAACCTTTGTAATCGCTTTTATGCGTAATAGGGTGAGATTGATGTTAGTTATGGTTTCAACCTTCCAACAAAGACCGCCGCTGTCCGTGAGCTATGTTGATGTGGAGGTGTCATCTCAAAGAAGAAGTCTACTATGAGGAAGAAGATGTTGTGACTTCCCCCGCTTTGTGCCTTCGATGGGATGGAATTTGACAATCGCGGACGGCTAGAGAGTGTACAATGCGTATGCACCAAGATGGGTTTCAAAGATCCACTCAACGCCATCAAGGAGGAGTGCGCTACCAAGGAGCTCATCAGCAGAATTTGAGTGCACACATGCCGGGAAGCCGCCTATCGAAAGCAGTGATGATGAGACTCGCCGACCATTGATGTATCAAAACCATCAAAGAGGAAGAGGTCCATCCAAGGTGTAGAAGAAGCAAAGGCCTCAAGAAGAGGAGCTCATCTACCGGCCGACCAAGGGCTGGCGAAGCGCCGGTAATCAGAAAGAAATGCAATTGCAAGGCGACATGGCAATCGCTCGCAAGGGACGGAAGTGGAAAGTGGTCATCTTCCAAGCCGAGCACACGATCCCTTGGTCAAACAAATTGGGAGAAGGAAGCACCTCAGGTCCCACCGACGCATTTCACATGAGGACTATGAGCTCGCGCGCACACTACACAACAGAACATCAGCACCATGCACGGATGGCCGTGCTTTCTCGATTTGCATGGTGGGATTGAGAACCCGACATTCAACAAAGAAGGATGTCTCGAACCCGAGGAGTAACCCGAGGAAGGCTTTTGCACTATAGAGACATGGACGCAACACTTGAGTACTTTCGTATAACAGCGCAGAGAGCCCGCCATTCTTTTTATGCGTCAAGCTTGACAAAGGACAATGTCGCCGTGGGTCCGTTTCGGTAGATGGAAGGACCGTAGAGCTTCTTCAAGTCTTTTGAGATTGCATCTTTTTTGACACAACTTTCTCGCGGTCAATAGATACAATATGCCGCTTGTTCCTCAGAGTTGGAATAAAACAATCATGGCCACTCAATTTTGCTTGATGTGCGCCGCTACCCGACCAAAACCACGGAAACCTTTGTCCGGGTGTTCAAACACCGAAAAGAAGCCATGGGTGGGCTGGTACCAACGACCATAATGACGACCGTGACAAGGCGATGAAGGCTACCGCTGTAATCGGTATTTCCCGGATGTATTACATAGGTGCTGCGAAGTTCCATGTTGTCAAGAAAGGCCGCGGAAGCTTGATGGCTCATTAGAAAAGAAAACTGTGGATTTTGGTAAGGAGTTTGATTGCCGCGATAAACCATACTGATACACCGAGAGTTTGAGGAGCAAAGGGCACAAAGATAGAAAATACGAAGTTCATTATGGACACGAGGATCGAGAGAGAGAACCTTGAAGGTCGCAGGGTGAGATTTCAGATCCACCGCTTTGGGGAGACAAAGAATTGAGAAGCAAGTCAGACGCTTCTATAGTAGGAGTATCTTCTACGATTTCAAGAGCTTCTACGTAACTCGACATCGTAGGATGGGGCAGTGTCGAGAGGATGTCAAGGCTCTACCATGGAGGTACCGAAAAGAAGTTCGAATGTGGCAAGATGAGTATGTGTGGAAAACATTCACCGCTACGCCCCAAGACGTTGGATCAACATATTCATGCACTTGCAACATGTTTGACCGAGATAGGTCCGTTTGTGTCCCCATATTCGAAAAGTGATGACATGCCGTGGATGTACGTGAGATTCCCCGAGAAGTATTTGCTCGAGAGATGGTCAAAGGAAGGAAACATAAAGATCAGCGAGAGTCTCAGTATATAATAAGAAGCTTGTTTTGGTGTCCCTACTACCAACAAGCTCAGATATAATACATTGTGTAGGAAAATGAATATGGTTGCCGCAGATGCGTGCTTTGATCCGTAAACTTATCAAATTGCTTTGCGTGCTATGGACGAGGTATGGGAAAAGTTAAGGCTGCCCGAATTGCAGCCCAAAGTGCAGCCCCAAGTGCAGCAAAAGTATGCCAATAGATGAATCCCGACAAGTGACACCATGGTGCATAACCCTCCAAAGCCAACAAAGCATGTGGAAGGCCGAGGAAGAAAGTGGAGAGGATGAAGACCCTTGTGGAGCAAGAACACGACAAAGCTAAGAAGAAGAAGAAGAGTACAGTGGAAGAATGCAATGAAGAAACAACCAGGATGCTCCTACCGCCATGAAGATGACCACACAAAGCCCGCACTTGCAAATACTACCACAAGGTCAGGAGATGCTAAAGGCAATGAAAGAAAACACGCTTGAAGTTGTAGTCTTATTTCCTTCATGAAAATGAGTTCATAGCACTAGGTCATATCAAAATAATAATAATAGTAGTAGTAATAATAAATTATAGCCTTTTACATTGACATTATTCGCTGCTGCTATCAAAACAGCTTTGTTTATGTTAGATACTTATAGTTTTCCCACTTGTGTATTTGGGTAATCATTGTTTTACTCATTCCAATATGATATTCTTCATACATGTTATGTATGCCATTTTCTGAGACTATAATTGAATGGATATGTCATTTTACACTGTGCTCAATGTAATTTAATTTCATTATGTTGCATTTACCTATATTTTAATGTTGTGTTTACTTGGAACCCGCCTGCTACATCTTACAACCCTCTTTGGAAACGTGATGATTTCCCCTAATCGCATCATCTCTATTTGCTCTAATGAAACATCCTAGTGTACCTAATGCTTCAACCATACGGATTGTATGTTGCTACTAGCCTAATTAGTTGTTTCATCTCAAAATGTGGTCATTTCACTTGATCTTTTCCCCCCACGCTACATATTTTATTTGAATTAGTTGCCATTGCAACGCTCATTTCGATGTAGTTAACACACGCATTCATTTATTACTTGCAACAAAGCGACTAATACTAGTTAAACATGTCATTAGAAGCATTGCAACATCCTATGTGAGTAGTTGCAATAGTCCAAAATGAAAGGTCCCTTGTGGTTTTTGGTAATTGAGTGTCAACATTAGGTGAACTAATATGTGTGATTGAGAATATACATGTGAGATTAGTTCACATGTGATGATGCAATGAAGGAGCTTATTGTACATGAGACATGACATGGAGTCATGTGACCAAGGTGGTGAAGATCAAGACAAGGCTTGGCTTGATGGACCGTTGCAAGTGTGAAGGGCAAGTCGAGGGACTTGGCGCCGATGGACCGACGCAGAACGGTGAAAAGCAAGTGAGGTCAAGATCGATGGACCAAGAAGGTCATGTGATGATATGAAGTGGATCATATCATTCTTGATCGCGGTTGGTGCATGTGTTGCATCGACACTTGGAGATGGAGTTTAAATGGAATTGCGCAAGGCAAAGGTATAACCTATAGGGCATTTTATTTCACCGGTCATAGGTGCTTAGAGAAGTTTATGACCGGTTTAGGATAGATGGCCGTATCTATTAAGAGGGGCAAACTTATTTGCATATCGGTCATCTAGTGCCACTTGAGCGATCTAACTTTGTGATGTGTTAGGATCGAGTGGCGGTAAGAGCAAGAGAAAATCCTTTGAAAATGGTTGTGAAAATGCTAACACACATGCACATGGTGATGTACACTTGGTGGTGTTGGCACATTTGCAAAGGAGAAGTTGTTTCGTGTTTCTGACACTTGGACTGCTCTTAGAGTGGAATAATACTTTGATCCATTGTGAGTTGGATCAAGTAACCATGTGGGTTGTGTAGCCCCTAAGTAAGCTTTCCATAGAGTCCAAGATCATCGAAAAACGGAGTTCGGATGAAAGAGTTATGGACGTTTGATCGGGCGTTGGTCGGGTCGCCACAGTGACCGGACGCTATTAAAGGGATCGACGCACCGACCGGAGGCTCCTGGCTAAGGCCCGCAGAGGGCTCGCAGCCTGAATTTTTCCTATCGCTGATCGACGCTTGATCGACTCTCGACCGACGACCGCTGGTGAGTCCTGGCCGGGCGCTGGCCCCTGGCCGGGCCGCCAGGCCGTGGTTTCGAGCTCAACGCTAGTTTTGGCTTGGGGCTATAAAACAGGGTGTGGTCGGCCTTGGCTGGTGCTTAGCACCTTGGGGACTTTGTGTCCATGCTTGAGAGTGTTTGAGAGCCCTCCCACTCACATATGCTTGATATCGCTCATCCGATTGAGTGAGAGATCGAAGTTCTAGTGCTGCTATGCTGAGAGATCATTCGTGGCACTAGGTGATCGTGTTGCAAGCCCTGTGCTTGTTTCTTCTTGGAGGTTGCCACCTCCTAGACCGCTTGGTGGCAAGAGACTCGTGAAGCACTAGCGAAGCTTGCAGCGGTGCTCAAGAAGAGATTGTGAGAGGTTCGTGCTCACCTCGCGGGGATCGTGAAGAGCAACCTAGTGGAGCGTGTCATTGAGCTACCACACTTGTGTGTGGGTTCACGCGTACCCTCTCGAGGGATTGGCTAGAGAACTCACACCGTGTGAGTGTCTCGATCGAGCTCCCAACCGTGGGGGATTTGGCATCGCCATTTAGCTTGAGAATCATCACCGGGTGATTCGCCAAAACCGTGGAACCACTAAAGTGTTGGTCGACACAACGAGGAGTAGGGGGAAGTTGGCAAGCTTCCCGAGACCCGGTAAAAATCACCGTGTCATCTTGTGTCCACACTTCATGGTGGTTTGCAATCTCTTCATCACAAGCTTTGTTATTACATTCATATATATATTGTGCTTGTGCTTGAGTAGAGTAGTTGTGACTATCTAGCTTGTGTAGCTTGATTAGTTACTTTGCTTAGCTTGTGTAGCTAGGTAATTTGAGCCTTTGGGTTAGGCGTGTGTTGCCTTGTCCATTGTGCATCTAGTGAGCTTAGGGCTTTGTGCTTGTGCTTACTAGAATTGTGTAGGAGCTCACCCGTGCTTGAAGTACTAGTGCTTAGGTTTGTGTGACCTTGCATTAGAATTAATTAGGAGCTCAAGCTAGGCTTGTCACCTCACTCTTCTTGTGTAGGATCCTTTGTGAGGTGATTTAGAGTCTTAGTTAGAGGTGTGAAGTCTTGGCTAGACCGATAAGTTTAATTCCGCATTTGTTTCTAAGTTAGCCGGTAGCGATTAGTTTTTAAAAAGGGACTATTCACCCCCTCTAGTCCCCCATCTCGACCCTTCACCAAATAATACCAGCTCAACACGGCCTAGCACGACCGTAATAAGATATGAGTGGTCGATAAAGAATACATATATAAGATGGGATCCAAATATTTCGAAACAACTGTAAAGTTGAATTCCCAACACCGCAATAGTAGGGTTCAAGTAAAAGCAAATGTAACGCTATGACCAATGCAACATGGATGATCACATCATAAATGGCATAATTGGGTGCCAAGAAATATCATTCAACAGGTTTAAGTGAAGACTTAAACCCCGATACGCTTGTAATCATATTCATTGTTCAAGTAGAAAAGGTGACAAGCAACTTGTAAAGTTGCATTGTCAACACGTATGCAACAAGATGGTTCGTGTACATGCAACAAACTACAGTCACCAATGCAACAAGGTTGATTACATAACAAAGTTACATCCGAGATTCTAGGGCACAAAGTTACATAGATGACAAATGCCACATGTTTACTACTTGTTCAAGTGACTAACTACACTACGCAAGACCGCATCCTCAAGGAAATCCTCGCCGACACCTCGCTCATAGCCGATAGGATGATTGATGCAAAGAACAAGCTTCCTATAGTTAGCCATCTCGACCGAAAAAGAAACAAAATGACCGAATTGAAATGGTCGATTTGAAGAAACAAAGCCAACTATGGCAATGGAAAACACAAACCTTCTCATACGGTATAGCCATCCATCTCCGCCCATTCCATGATCGCATATACAAAGATCGCAAAGAGGCCACAGCCATCCCTAAAAAAAAAAAACAAGAAGGTCAATGTGTCTACGTGAGAGGAGAAAAATTTGGATTCACAAGATCAAAACAAGAGGTGGCGTTTAATACATACAAGTTGTCCCGTGTCGGGTAAACTGCTGGGTAGTGCCACCCGAATGTTGACACATCACGCTTGAGAACATGGGCTGAATAAGCAAAGAATCCCAAAGTTTGCAACCCGCAATGCACAACATGGTTAGAGCGTGAAGTTGGTGTAAATCGCCCAAGAAAGAAACAAGCAAGGAGCACACAATTACCAAGTTCTCACCGCTCTTGAAAACAGGGAGTGTCCTTTGAAGCATTGATGGAATTGAAGAAGCAAAGCCCTGCCTTGGAACAAGTTCACGTTGCACAAGAACCCAATGATCCCCTCAACAATTGGAAAGAAGAGCTACAAGCAAAGAGAAATGCATAAGGTAAGGTGGACTAAACAAAGGCAACAAAGATATGAAACTAATTTCAACATTTCGTAAAAAACAAAGATGCAACATTGAACGACAAAATCCAGCGGGCATACCGTGATGCATCCCACCGAGCTTCCATGTCTTGTTAATCCGCAATAGGCCTTTTACATAACTTTCCTGATTGAATTCATGTGGATCAACTTTTAGCTTATCCCGGGCAGCAAAGAAAACAAGTCACAAATTAGAAACTAAGTCAAAAAGGAACAAAGTGAGGTCAATGAAAGTAGATCTTACGCCGCGTGCAAGGCGTAAAATGCATATTTCCTCTCCACAAATGTTGTCATGTTCCCAAGCTTTTTTACAATCATGGTTGAACAGCCAGTCCACATAGACATTACCATGTTAGAAATATGGCCCTTACGCTTGAGAGATCCATAAAAGTCATCATATATGACATGAAATCCAAGAATGCTAGCAAAAGGGGCAGCTACTGGATGTCCTAAAAAATTATAGCAGCTCAAAAATGTAAAAAAAAAACAGCTATAAAATAGCCTAATGAACATAATCGCTAAATATATATAGAGGAAGGCAGTCATGCAACAACCACATAAAACATAAGAGACATTTGGAAACAGCTAATGCAACATGGAAGGGGTGTACAAACACGATTCTCAGGTGGATATATATGCAGGTGTTGTATTCTCAAAAGCACAAGGCAGTCATGCAAATATATACACTACGCAAGGGTGGCATGAAATCCAAATATATATACACAAAGAAAGTCATGCAACAATCACATAAAACATAAGAGACATTTTAAAACAGTATTGCAACATGGAAGGAGGTGAACAAACTCACTTCTCAGGTGGATCTTCAGCTGATGGTGGTCGAAGTTTCAACTTATGTGCTAAAAATCTATGATATACCTCCTTGGTCTCTTGGGTTATCTTTAGCTTCTTGGTTGGCTTAGCATATATATCCTTAGCAGCCCGCCTCTTCCTATTCTTCTTGTCAAATGAGTCTCAGATTCATCTCCTTGTCCTCACCATTCTTCTTGTCAAATGAGTCCGCTCTTTTTCTCCTTGTCCTCACAATACATAAAATCGTACTGGATCTTGTGAACCGAAAAAGATTGAATGACGGAATGCCATCCCCGCTTTTGAAACAAGCCGGAATGGACTTTGCCGTTGGGGTATTGAATTGTGCTGTTACTTTCACATTTTCGAGGACCATAGAAGCAAGCTTGCCCCGCAATCTCTAGCATTGAGATTGCCGCGTGACCACCAACACTCCTATCAGCAAACCGAGCACCATCAGCACCCTTAGCATCCTCGCCGAACACCACCGGGTAGATGTCCCATCAACACACTTAGCATCCTGCTGACCACCACTGGTACCATGCACACCATCACCCAACTGAGCACCATCAGCACCCTTAGCAAAGCATCCTGGTCACCACCATCGGTACCCTTTGCACCATCACCCTTTTCACCATCACCATTTGCAAAGATCACCCTTTGAAGCATCACCCTTTGCACCATCATTGTCACCACCACCACGGTAGAAGGTTCATCGGGAATGATGGGTGGAGGCAATGGGTCCGTTGACTATCTTAGCCGCCATATCAGCAAGACGGTTCTTGAATATTGCCTTGCATTTGCCCTGAAATCGCAGCCATAGACTCAACAAGGTCATCAATATCCCCGCTCAATGAGAGATTGCGTCTATGTGACAATTAGCTTGTATTGAGGAGGCACCTATTATGATGGCAGAAGTTAAACATGGATATCAAGGTCATACAACATGGATATGAAGGTAATGCAACATCGAAAGGGATCTATTGCAACAAAAGGAGGAAGAAGAAGGAAATGGTATTACCGCCGGATGAGAACTAATATTGGTGGGGCCCGGCCGGTGCAAAGCCGATCATCCAGAGAGGCATGAGACCTTGGTACTTCAAGAGCGTTAGGATCCTCAACTTGACTTGAAGTGTTGAGTATGGTGTAACATCCCGGAAACTACAATTCAAGAGAGAGAGAGAGAGTGTTACAAAAATAACATATTGAACAAGGTACAACAACAAAGGAGAGAGGTACGAACCGGTAGCCTCCCAAATTCATGCAACTTCAGCCTCTCGATGTCCACTTGCATTGCAAACTCAAAGTCTTTAGTAGTCACATTGCAAATTCGAGGAAGGTCATAGCAGCATTTGATGCCTCGTCACATTTAGGGATAGCTAGATGGTCCATGTACGCAACCGCATTGTAAAATGATATGCATACATTAGATATAAAATGATGCATTGGTATAGACAAAGGTACAATACATGATTGGAATCAAAAAGGCACAAGAAGAGGGTGGTTGTCATACCGCAAAAATTGGTAGGCGTACCATTTATTCCATGGTCACGCTCAAGTCGTTCAGGTGAGAGTTTCGGTACTTGTCAACCGCTTCCATCAACACATCAAGGATGTAGCCAGCCCAATCATATTCCTTGATCTCGGACACATCATATAAGCCGTGAAGGTACTTCCAAGCCGACAAAGATTATTCAAGCGAGGACAAAGAGATCGCCCCCAATGCTAGTGGCATGAAAGCCCGCATGAAAGTTTCCTCATCCTCGCTAGATTTGAGGACCTCTTCGCACCTACTAAGCTTGGCTCTTTACCTACCCTAAACTTGTCCCTTATCTTCAAGAACTCATCAAGCTTCTTAGTATTAACGTAAATCTCCAATGGTCCGGTGCCATTCTCAATCCCTAGTATCTTGCAAATCGAGCCCGATCAAACACTATAACCTTTGTTTGTCCATTGCTTTCAAGCCCGAACTCACGCAAAAGAGGATCAAT
Organism: Hyparrhenia diplandra; assembly: GCA_015847255.1. Taxonomy (NCBI): domain Eukaryota; kingdom Viridiplantae; phylum Streptophyta; class Magnoliopsida; order Poales; family Poaceae; genus Hyparrhenia; species Hyparrhenia diplandra. Next base: position 10,314 of record JADLZK010003610.1, read on the forward strand.
GTGCTTCATAATCCACTTGGTCCACCTTATCGAACAGAGAAGTCTTGCAAAGAAAGCAAAGGCGCCGTGACCGGCAACTTTGATCCAACTTGCTCGCCGATCGTGAAATGGAAGAAGCTTGTGCAACCTACGGGCCGAAAAATCTTGTTTTGAATTTCTCCTCATCTTGCCTTTGCTTCTTCTTGCCTGAAATCAAAGGAAAAAAAACATAGAAACCGCGTAAGCAACTAACAATCTAGTGATGTGGCAAAAGAAATATGGAAAAGCAACAAATGTCTAATTGTAAGAGCACACCAATTGAAATAACACATCATCACAACATAAAACACTCATATTTGGAGCCTACATCTTATATATGTATTCTTTATGCGACCACTCATATCTTATTACAAGGCGTCTTTGGACCGTGTTGAACTGGTATTATTTGGACTGTTGCAACTACTCACATAGGATGTTGCAATGCTTCTAATGACATGTTTAACTAGTATTAGTCGCCTCGTTGCAAGTAATAAATGGTACGTGTCTTAACTACATCGAAATGACGTTGCAATGGCAACTAATTCAAGTAAAATATGTAACCGTGGGGAAAAGATCAAGTGAAGTGACCACATTTTGAGATGAAACAACTAATTCGGCTAGTAGCAACATACAATCCGTATGGTTGAAACAAAGAGGTACACTAGGATGTTTCATTAGAGCAAATAGAGATGATGCAAAGTGGGGAAATCATCACGTTTCAAAAAGGACAAGAAGATGTAACAACAAAGTTCCAAGTAAACGCAACATTAAAATATAGGTAAATGCAACATAATGAAATTAAATTACATTGAGCCTGTGTAAAATGACATATCCATTCAATTATAGTCTCGTAAAATGGCATACATAACATGTATGAAGAATATCATATTGGAATGAGTAAAACAATGATTACCCAAATACACAAGTGGGAAAACTATAAGTATCTAACATAAACAAAGTTGTTTTGATAGCAAAGAAATAATAATGTCAATGTAAAAGGCTATAATTTATTATTACTACTACTATTATTATTATTTTGATATGACCTAGTGCTATGAACTCATTTTCATGAAGAAAATAAGACTACAACTACTTGAATCAATAATATAGAATGCGGTGTAGATCACATATAACCCTAGCACTCTCCCTCGCTTGTTTCGTAACCTAGCACCCTCTCTTGATCTCTCCCCTCACAATCGTTGACGATAACCAACGACATATTTTTTCCCGTCAACTTACTACCATAAAGGGAGTAAAATTAAACCTTTTTATACTCATATACTTTTATCACTAATAAATTCCACTTGTAGTGTCTTGTATTTTATTTTCTGATTTATAATAAAAGCAAGTGGAAAATCGACCAAAGTATGCCTTCCGAGAAAGCGCATTATTGCAAAACCCAAGCCCAAGAGCAAATCGACCCAAAACATCAAATGGGAGCACAAAGACGCGGCCCACAACTTTTTCGGTATTTAAAGACGACACCCCACCGAGACCCGGGCCGTGCTCGGCCCACAACTTTTCGTGGCGAAAAGACGACACACCCCACCGAGACCCGAGGCTGTGCCGAGCCTGGGGGTGCGCAAGACCCACCCGGTGCGGCCGCACCTCCCCGAGGCGGTTTCGCCCGCCCCGGGGAGGCGGTTCGTGCACTTTCCAAACGGGGTTTCCGCCCCCAAGGTTGGTCGGTTTATGCATACAAGGAAGGTTTACTGTGTCGGTTTTGATGTAAATTAGCACTTAGGCCCCTCCTCCAAGTGTATAAGTAGGCCCCCCTCTCTCCCTCTCTCAACACACACCACTTGGAGTCCAAAGAAACCAAAGAATCTCTCTCTCTCTACCACCTCTACCCTCTCTCTTCTACTTCTTCTTTTTTTTTCTTCTTCTTTCTTCTTTATTCTTTCTTAGTTAACACTTGGAGTAGAAGAGCTACAAGGAGGGCTTGTCTCCTAGAAGAAAGTGCTTTGGTAATACATCCACTCTATGGAGCATTCTTCTATTTGCAAGTCTTATATTTATGTTCTTGGCCTAACTTATGAACTAGAGTATAGTTTTGTTCATGTTCTTGTGTTGGTATATGAACTAGCATATAGTTTACATATCATAATCTTGACATGTTCATTACAGTTCATCATCGATCATCATATGCCTAACTTGATTTGAGGTGGGATATCGGTTCGTTGTTCCTTCGGGTTTGCTCTTGTTCTAGTCCGTCCATTCGACGAGTGGGGATCCCGGGGGACAAGAGTAGTGTTTCTAATATGCGGCATGGTGCCCGGGTATTACGACACCCGCGGATATGAGGGCATGCCACGGTTGAGGGGGTAGGCGGCTTGGTCGCGTGACAAGCCTTGACCGCCCCTTGAAATCCCTCCACGCTCAGATGTTCGTAGGGAGTTCGTAAATGCTTCCTATCGGGCCGTATGGTATCCGTGGAGTCTCCCCGCTATCCTAGACCTAACCATGATTAAATCAGTTTGCATATGATCCTAACTATTCATTTGTATGGCCATGACTAGATACATTAGAACTACTCCATTAGGTTATTCAATTATTCATTTATTCTTTATCTATTTTCTTTATCCTTTTGTCGGTGGATTCTTAAGTGTGTGTCACACTATCCATGAACCGTTATTGCTTACCCCCTCGTTATGAACATTTTGGTCTAAGCAAACACATGTTCCTCTATTCGCATGCCATGCTAATTTATTAATCACATGCCTTCCTTTGGGAAAATATAAATAACGATACCCTGAATACTTCCGGTAAAATGCTACAATGATAGATCCGCGCTTGCGGATGAATATCTAAGATGGCAAGATCTATCCCGCTGATGCTCCATTTCGGATCACCGACATGGTGGTTTACTTGGGAATGTCACGGCAAGATTCGACGCCTTATTGGGGATGGGTTTTATACCGCTTTCCTTTGCGTTAAGAAATGCCAACAAGCATTTCGGCGCCGCTGTCGGGAAGGCATTGTGAAAAAAAAAATATAATAAATAGTGGCTATGAATATGAACGTGTGCGTGGATACCATTTGCTCATACAAAGCTAATCTTTTATGTTTTCTCCCGTTGTGGATGAAAACAGATAGTGTATGTCGTTTCCTCTTGCCGTAAAACTTCATCTCCGATCCGAGGCACTCCTAAGGAAGAACCGTCTCGCGTCGCTTCTTCTTCACCGGAACCCCGACAATCGAGACCGACATCCCCGCACCAACCGCAACTCAAGCCATGGCCTGGTCGCCGCGCGTTCTCAACTCCCGCCGCCACCAACGCGCCCACCGGGCCGACGGTGAACGCGGGCGGACAAAAACTTCGAAGCCAGACGGTTGATCACCATGGTGCAGGCCGCCCATTCTCGTGGATCGCCGAGCGAGGACGCAAATGCTCATCTCCAACACTTCCTCGAGCTATGCGCGATACTATCGCCATCAAAGATGTCGCACAGACGCCATCGCTCGTCTGCTTCCCCTTCTCCCTCGTGGGGAAGGCGAAACAAAGGGTTCTACAAGGACAAGGAAGTCGTCAAGATGTGGGCCAAGTGCTCAAGGGCGTCCTTCGCTAAGTTCTTCCCCATGGGCAAAACCAATGCCCCGAGGGGAAGAATCGCCATTTCCCCGCCAGACATCAATGGAACCTATCCCGGAGGCGGGAGAGAGGCGTGAATACATTCGGCATGCCCGCACCACGGATGGAAAACCGGCCGGGTGCTCCGTAACTTCTACAATGGTCTCACGGCCATATCGGCGGGCACTCGACGCCGCGGGCCGGTGGCGCATTTCTATCGCCACCATCGATCGTGCAACAGCCCCGATTGATAAAATGGTGGCAAATCGAGCCGGGCGAAGACAGAGCCCCCGCCAAAACACAAAAAAGGCATGCATACCGCGGAAGGAGGCGGATATGCTTGCCGCAAAAATGGACCCGCCGCTAAAGAGGTTGAAGGAGCGCAAAGATTGCATGCTATCGCCCGCCAGCCGCGCCGCCACGCCACAAACGCTCACATGACTCGTGGAGACGTGTGGTGAGGTTGGCCACTCGGGAGGATAATCGCCTCGAGACCCGTGAAGAAGCCGCTTTCATCAACAACAAAGAACGGTATCGCCAACCGCAGCTAGGTTAGAACAACCACCCGTGCCACCATTCCAAGGCAACCGGGGTACAACTCCAACTATAACCCCTGGTCACCATCACTAAAGGACCGGCATCGGGCCAGCGAAAATTAACGAAAATCTCACAAAAAGATGAGCCACCAAGACAAGATCTTGGAAGGTGTGAATAACAAGCTTGAAGGGTTGACGCCGGCCGTGAAGAACCAACTCAGCCTTCAACAAGATGATAGAGACACGCCTAGCCCGTGATTGCCTTAAGTGCCGCTTAACGACTCGGGAAGGATCCCTGTGGCAACCCGAGGTCCCACACGAGTCGGGCTTAACATGATATCTCTCGAGGCTCGCCCAACCCGCAGAGCTGAAAAGATCCCCGTGGACTCGCCATTCATTGCCAAGAAGGGAGATCCGGACGTCCGATCATCACCGTGCCATTGGCCCCCACAATTTTGCTAATGTATTTTGTGACCAGGGGGCCAAGATAATGTGATGCCCAAGACCACCTTCAACAAAATCCACTGAGGGACGCTTTACTCCCGCCAAATTGGCCCTCCAAATGGCGATCAATCAACAAGGCGGCCGAGGGAATACCGGAGGACATGCCGATTAAGATCCAAGATGAATACATCCCCGCCGACTTTGTGGTCTTGGACATGGGCCCAAAGGAGGATGTGTCTCCTCCCCCGGGAGACCATTTCTTTATACCGCCAAGGCCGACATCGCCCGGGGAAGGGCTTCATCGCCTTCCATATCAAGGATAAGGCGTAAAGTGCCCATTCATTGGGTACAAGCAACAACACACCCCAAGCAATCATCGTCATCAAGACCGGTGTGGAATGTTGAAGGATCCGCTCAAAACCCCTCGAGTGTACTCCCTCCCGCCAAGAAGGAGGAAAAGTCGACAGCCGACTATAAATAACCTCAAAAAAAAAAATGGGGTATATCCAAAAAAAAAAAAAAAAAATGGGGTATATTAAAAAAAATTCTATATATATTTTTATATATTTATGTGTTTCATAAAATATTTTTATTAACAAAATATTTTGGAAAACTAAAATAAAAATCTTTATAAATAAAATAAGTCTTTACATGAAAATAAAGAAAAATATTTTCTACATAAAAAGTATATACAAAAATATTTTTAAAATAATTTTTCTATTTAAAAATAAATTTATATTTGAAATTTTTGGAGAAATTCAAAAGGGGAGAAAACGGCCAACCAAAGATGAGGACACAACGGCCACGAACTTTTCGCGGACCGTTGGACACGCCCGGCCAAAGCCGAGAAGAAGCCTCCGGGCGTGGTGCGCGCAAGACCCCAAGGTGCGGCCGCACCGTGCCGGCGGTTCGGGGCCCGCCGCCAATGGCTCCTAACCGTTGTGTGAGGCAGCCCTCGGCCGTGGGCTCGGCTATAAATAGCCCAAGCACCGTGTGAGAACTCCCACCCCTCATTTTCACTCTCTCTCACTCTCACACTCTCTCCCGCTTGTTCCACACTTCATTTTCTCCACCAAAAACATTGTGCCGAGCAAGATTTCGGGTGTGAAAGTTCATACTTTCAACTAACCCTTGCACACCCGAGGTCTCGCCGATCGTTTTGCAAAGAGCTATGAAGAAAGCCGGAGGATCTTCTGGTTGAGGCGGTCGTCAAGACGAGCTCACGACATACAAGCACAAGCTCCGCCCCTCAACTTCGACAACCTTGAAGACTCTCCTATGCAAGAAGATGCCGCACCCGTCGGGAGGAAGAAACTCAAGCTCCCCCGACAATCGACGAAGCCGACGCGCCGCACTCGACCTTTCGGAAGGACGGAGATGCAAGCATATCTCCTACTCAAGGATCGTGTGTTCCAACACACGCCGGAATTCCACCCCCGACCTCCTCGATCGCATGTGTATGGACGATGAACTTCTTATCCTTTTGAGAGAGCCGGCCGGGCGTGACATTCCCCTCTCGAGGAGGAAGGTTCTCGCCTCCTAACAATTCCGTTTTTATGCACACTAGTAGAGGATCAGCTAGAATTTCTTTCCGCCTCTTTGGTAAACTTTATCACGTTACATGGGTGGACCTAGCTCGTTATCGGGTTTCAATTGTAGATGTGCAATAAATATAGATGCCGCTCTCCCTCGGCTTTGTCGTAAAACCACTTTTTGGAGGAGATATCCGGTGCACATGAGGCCGGTACTTTCAAACCTCGCCACTCACGCATCCAAAGACCCATCACTTAGATTTATCCATCGCCTGGATCTCGTTGACTTTGTTTCCTAGACACGGTGTTAGATGGGTGAATGAGATTGAATTAAAATTACTCTATGTCGTTGTTCACAAGATTAAGGTAGCTCCAAAGTGGTGGAGATGTGCAGGAATTTTTTACATATTATCACAAAAGTTGTTGTTCCCGCCACCGCACATCTCTTATCACACGCCTCGCTTCGCGATTGGGGCTTTGGAAAATCAGCCAGATAGAGTACATTTCTACACCCGTGGACCTTTGATCATATGCCAGCCTAGTGCGGGCACTTAATTAAGGTTTTACCATCCGCGAGCTTGGTCATCTTTTTCCCCGGCTATGCAACTATAGTTCGTTACCTAACCCGGACTTACGCTTGTATAAAAGCCGTGCACTAACATTTGAGCTCGAGATCGCTGATAGCTTGCGCAGAAAGATACCTCCATCAGTTCTTCACGCAGCATTAGGAGACCGAGGTCGGATCCTCCTCCCACGAGCCCTACTTCACGCCACACAAAGATCGCCCACGCCGCCCACACCCGTTGTTCCAGCAAAGATGGCCTCACCCTATGGGGACCCCTGTGGGTAATACCCGGTATGATCCTAGGTGGGAGCCGCCGCCTCGCACACCGGCACCATCGAGTGGCTCAAGGAGATGCAAAAGAAGATGGAGGGCCAACAGATTTGACTTTGACGACAGCCCGACGATATGCCCCCGCGGGTTCAAGACAGGGCAACCACCACAAGGGGTGGAGGCTATCGGTGTCCAACCGCAAAGACCTCGACGTCCAAGACTAGAAACATTGAGCACACGCTCAATACCCATGTGCAAAATACCATACGCTGGCAAAGATAACCGGGAGCAAAGCAGAGTCGCCAGAGATGGACCCAATTGAGTCCAACATGGCTACTCGCGACCGCACGCGAGGAAGCATTCCGAGGTACCAAGGCTTCGATCCCGATCAATAGGCCTCCAGATAGCTTGGGGAGGACCCCCGCAGGTATCATTGCATTGCATATTTAATTCCATCAAATTTTATTTTATTTTAGCATGTTTACATTTCAGCAATATTGCATTGAAAAAAAAAAATCCAAAAATAGAATAAGTAGCTCTTTTTTTGTGCCTTAATGCTTATATATATGAGCTATAAAAATGTTTAGTCTTAGTCCCTTGTTGAAATGATGAATAGTTGCTTTGTCTTATGCTTTGCCACGTGCCTAGTTTATAATTCAAGTTCTCTAAAGTTTGGGTTTAGTGGCTAATTCTAAAACTCATCCAAAAAAAAAAAAAAAAAAAAACCCCGATTCATGTGGGTTGCATATGCTCTATCTAGTCTAAGTTGTTGCCAAATATGATATGGTACAAATGGATTTGCTATGACTTCGTCCAAAAGAGAAACTTGACATCCGGGAATCTATGCTTTAAAAAAAAAAAAGAGAAATGTTTTTGGGCTATGCTAAAAAAAATGAGATGAAAATGGACAAGTGTCCGAGGGCGAGTAGAGCCCACATCTCTAAAAAAAAAAAAAAAAAAAAAAAGAAAAGAGAGGAAATAAAAGACAAAAGTCTAGGGGCGCAGCAGAGCCCACCTCAAAAAAAAAAAAATATATATATATATATATAGCAATAAAGCCCATGCTTTCTCGAAAAGAAATAAATATTATCTAAATAAAATCCCGGATAAACAGTTTGATCAAAAGGATGAATGATAAGCACCTCTCGTTATAACCGTTCTATCCGGCAACCGCCAAGGCTTTGAGAAAAGCCGAAAGCCCCGCCACGATGAAAGGTAATAAAAGGGTGGGAAAAAAGATGTGCCATTTTATTCAAACTCTAGTAGACACTCTTATTATAACCCCCGCACTTGTAAAACGTAATCGGCATAGTAGCAACTCCCCGATCAACAACCAAGTACTTATCTCTTTTGCTCGAGGACGCCGCAAAAGGGTAAGCTTGGGGAGTTTGTTGACGATAACCAACCACATATTTTTTTCCCGGCCAACTTACTACCATAAAGGAGTAAAATTAAACCTTTTTATACTCATATACTTTTATCACTAATAAATTCCACTTGTAGTGTCTTGTATTTTATTTTACAGATTTATAATAAAAGTAAGTGGAAAATCGACCAAAGTACGCCTTCCGAGAAAGCGCATTATTGCAAAAACCCAAGCCCAAGAGCAAATCGACCCAAAACATCAAATCCGGGCCGAGCACAAAGATGGCCCACAACTTTTCAGGGCGATGGGATCGACACCCCACCGAGACCCGGCCAAAGCCGAGCCCGGAGGGGTGCGCTACAAGACACTGGGCGCGGCCGCACCCTCCCCGAGGCGGTTTCGCCCAGCCTCGGGAGGCGGTTCGTGCACTTTCCAAACGGGGTTTCCGCCCTCGTTGGTCGGTTTGGCGATACAAGGAAGGTTTACAGTGTCGGTTTTGATGTAAATTAGCACTTAGGCCCCTCCTCCAAGTGTATAAGTAGGCCCCCTCTCTCCCTCTCTCAACACACACCACTTGGAGTCCAAAGAAACCAAAGAATCTCTCTCTCTCTACCACCTCTACCTCTCTCTCTTCTACTTCTTCTTTCTTCTTCTTCTTTCTTCTTTATTATTTTCTTAGTTAACACTTGGAGTAGAAGAGCTACAAGGAGGGCTTGTCTCCTAGAAGAAAGTGCTTTGGTAATACATCCACTCTATGGAGCATTCTTCTATTTGCAAGTCTTATATTTATGTTCTTGGCCTAACTTATGAACTAGAGTATAGTTTTGTTCATGTTCTTGTGTTGGTATATGAACTAGCATATAGTTTACATATCATAATCTTGACATGTTCATTACAGCTTCATCATCGATCATCATATGCCTAACTTGATTTGAGGTGGGATATCGGTTCGTTGTTCCTTCGGGTTTGCTCTTGTTCTAGTCCGGTCCATTCGACGAGTGGGCTTCCCGGGGGGACAAGAGTAGTGTTCTAATATGCGGCATGGTGCCCGGTATTACGACACCCGCGGATATGAGGGCATGCCACGGTTGAGGGGGTAGGCGGCTTGGTCGTGACAAGCCTTGACCGCCCCTTGAAATCCCTCCACGTCAGATATTCTATAGGAGTTCGTAAATGCTTCCTATCGGGCCGTATGGTATCCGTGGAGTCTCCCCGCTATCCTAGACCTAACCATGATTAAATCGTTTGCATATGATCCTAACTATTCATTTGTATGGCCATGACTAGATACATTAGAACTACTCCATTAGGTTATTCAATTATTCATTTATTCTTTATCTATTTTCTTTATCCTTTTGTCGGTGGATTCTTAAGTGTGTGTCACACTATCCATGAACCGTTATTGCTTACCCCCTCGTTATGAACATTTTGGTCTAAGCAAACACATGTTCCTCTATTTCAGATGCCATGCTAATTTATTAATCACATGCCTTCCTTTGGGAAAATATAAATAACGATACCCCCTGAATACTTCCGGGTAAAATGCTACAATGATAGATCCGCGGCGCTTATGGATGAATATCTAAGATGGCAAGATCTATCCCGCTGACAGATTCCATTTCGGATCACCGACATGGTGGTTTACTTGGGAATGTCACGCATGCGATTTCGACGCTCTTATTGGGGATGGGTTTTATATTGCTTTCCTTTGATTGGCGTTAAGAAATGCCAACACACACCATAAAAGAAGGCAGCGATCAAGGCAAAGCGGTGCCCATGCCCCAAGCGCCGCTAGACACTTGCAACAAACAGCATTTATCTCCAAAGACTCGCTACAAAGCCGCCGCCGCAAAAAATGTGCGCTTATTCAAGTGAAACCTTGCTCTACTTCAAACACATGTACAAGCTACCTTGTGCTTGTTGCTTAGTGATTGTTGCTTATTGAAATATGTAGAAGCTATCTAGCGTATTATTAACAACCAAACCTTAGTTCAAGTTGCATTGTATATGTCAAACATCTAATAAGCATACTTTTTAGTAGCATACAAGCGCCAACCAATGAAGCTATTTTCACTCGGCCGACAAGCAAAAAAGCCAATGAGTGACAAAATGAACACCATACCGTGGACCCTTGTTGTTTTGAGGATGTGACATTTTTCTTCGCGGACCTTCCTCTTTGCACGCTTGCTTGACGAAGGCGTGACATGAGCATTTTTGGGCACCCTCGAGCCAAGTTTGCCAAGGATACCTTTGCGGTCGCTGACGCGCCATGCGCTTTGCCGCCGCCGACTCCATCGCCAACAAAGTCATCATCACCATAGCTGCTGGACAATGCATGTAAGCTTGCCCCAACAACCTTCGCCCTAGCCCTCGTGAGAGACCATGTCAGAAAAACGTAGACAATCACAATCGAATGTTAGTTAGAACCCGAAATCAAAATACTAGGTAGCCTCCAATAAGTAATAGTAAGAAGGGATTGTTTAGTCGACTTGATTTTGTCAAAATATTGTGCAATACAAAGAGTACATGCCAAAATCTGCTCCTCATGCACCGCAAGCGTGAGAACAAAGAGCCGCAGAAGCGCTTCGCCGGCCGGGAGCCATGCACGGCCTTGTTCCCATCCTCCTCCGCTCCCTCTCCTCGCAACCACGCCCACCGCCAACCCAACCGCTGAATCCCGCCCGAGAGACACGAACTACACACGCGCGGGCAGGCCGTTCCAGCCAACCTCGACGCCTCCTCTCTCATCACTCCTCGCGACCGCCACCGCCGCGCCACCGGTTTGCCACGAACACCACAACCGAACGTCGCTTCCGACCAGCGGGCGACGGCTCGCGATGCCATGGCCGACGCGGATCGGCACGCCGGCTGCCGCGACGTGCCTCAAGGCACGGCGCGCAGACGGTCCGATAACAGCAACAAGCGCGCGGGGCCGGCGGTGCCGTGCTCAGACGGCGGGAGAGAGAGAGAGATGCAAATGAGAGAGAGAGAGAGAGAGAGAGAGAGAGAGAGATGCCGATCTAGATGTATGGAACCCTAATGCCGCATCATGACAACCCTAAAGCCGCATCTAGACAGTGGTACGGCGAGGCGAGCAGCGACGGCGACGAACCACGGCGACTACCCGTGACGAACCCTAACGATGGGCGGATGAAGAGGAAGGGCGAAGAGGAACAGACGCCGACTAACCCGGGCGACGCGGAGGACCGTGGGACGGATTGCGGAGGACGATGGCGCCGCGAATCCCCGGTGGAAGACCTTCTCCGCAACGGTGGGCGACGGGCCGATGTGGAGGCGCCGTGGGACGGCGCTGATGCGAATGCGCGGGCGATGTGGCGACGCCGCGCCGCTAATCCCGACGGGCGCGGCGGTCGCGATCCGCACGGGCGCGCGGCCGCGAATCGAAGATCCGTGAAGGGCCTCGCCGGGAGTGCAGAGGAGCCTTGGGCGAATCGGCGGGCGGAGCGGGTGGTTTCGCCGCCGCCGCAGCGGGGAGTGGAGAGCGGTTGGGGAAGAAGAGTGGGGATGATTTTTTTTTTTTGCATCGGCGACCGCTTTTGATGCAATTCAAGCCGGGGCCGCCGCGCGCCGCGCCACGCCGCCCACCAAGAAGGCCCGTCCGATGCCGGTGCGGTCCATAGGACGCGCGACACCTAGCATTACCGATAAAATATTCCAAAAGGCAAGAGGTGGTCATAACCATGACACATTTATGTAGAAAGCACACAAAGGACTTCATAATAAAGAGTGAAACAAACGTCCCAGGGAAGATCAAGGTCCATGGTCGCAGGATCTTGCACGACCACATTCCATGTCGTGCGGTGCTTGTTAACAAACATATTGGGGAAGACTCATCATGCCCGTTTTGCTCAGCAGATCAAGAAGATACTAAACACATGATGTTTACCTGTAACAGGGCGCAAGCTGTATGGCGGTCGATGGGAATTGGAAGGGAGATAGAGCTATTGTCGGAAAACTTTCAGTCGGCATCAGGTATACTGGGCGATGTTCTCAGGCGTGGGGGGCTTGTGCAGGGCTTGAATGTTGGTCTAGTTGAACTAATTCTCACTGGTGGATGGTATATATGGTGGGAACGGAGACGCTTTACGCATGGGGAACGAGCTCAAAGTCCACAAAGATCGGCCATGTCTATTGCTGCTCTAACCTTAAATTATAAGCTCTCAAACAAGAAGACAGTAAAGATCAGACAAGGTTGGACCCGTCCAGCTGAAGGATACCTATCTGTCAATACTGATGCAGCTTTCGATGAAAGATCACATGGTGGAAGCACAGGAGTTGTTATCAGAGATCACCATGGAGATGTTATCGTGGTTTCAAATAGAGTCCTAACGCATGTCGTGGATGCTCACATGGCAGAGACTTGGGCTTTGCGTGATGGACTGATCCTGGCTCAGAACATTGGTGCAAATAAAGTTGAGGTCCAAACCGATTGCCTTGAGGTGGTTACAACGATCCAAGAGGGAGGTTTCTCAGCGTCCCAGCAGCGGCAATCTATGATGAATGCATGGGACTGTGGCAAGGATTCTCTGAACCTTCTATCAAACATATTGATCGGGAGGCAAATATGGTAGCTCATGGTCTAGCTAGGCATGCTTTTAATTCTAGTACATCTTGTACATGGTTTGATGAAATCCCAGATTTTATCTTGGGAGATGTAGCGCGAGATGTAACTATCCTACATGATCAATAAAGCTTGCCTTATGGTGTTCAAAAAAAAGAGTGAAACAAAAGCAAACCTATAAAACACGGAATGGTTTATGAAGAATAGCGAGAGGAAGAAATAGAAAACAAGATAGCTAGCTGAGAAAAATAAAGAGTTTGTTAGATCTAAGTTTTGATGCAGTTTTTATTGTTTTAGCTAACTCGTCCAATATACAAGAGCTCTTAATGTCAACCTCCGAGCTGTGAACGCTGAACAGATGGCGATGGACCGTATGCTGGAACGCACTAGTTTTTTTCTCAAAAAAGAAAAGGTTTTTTTTTTTTTTGAGAATTACAAAGAAAAGGTTAGTTGAAAAGAGAAGCGAAAGCGAATACAAAAAAAGGTTGGGAGAAAAGAGAAGGCAAAACGAAGAGCCCACCACCACTCTCTTTTCTAAAAAAAAGTTTTTCTAGATTGGCACCATCACAATTTCAAAATTTAGGTAAATACCATTAATATTCATCTCTTCTGGACCCTACAATTATAATTTTTTCTTACGTTTGAAATATGCCATGACACGTCCAAAGAGGTCTTAGGCCTTGGCGGGTGTACATGGTGCCATTATATGTTTGGACCTACTTGGTTCACTTCTAAAATTTGCTTTGTTAAAGATTTGGCAAGTCAAAACTTGAACAAAGAACTTATGATAGATTTGGTAAGTTTTTATGTGAGAGTTTGGTAAGTTTTGGTTACAAACCAATTACAAGCTAAAATCTTAGATTGCCAATTCTTTGGCAGACAAATTTTGGAAGGGAAACCAGCAAGCTCGAAGGACAAAACTACCCAACTGCAGGGGTACACACATAGTGTATAAAATGGCAAGGCTCTAATTTACTTGAATCATAATGGTATGGTTCGGAAAACATGAATATAATAATAATATATCTCTAAACTTCAAAAATTATAATGGTATACTGTTATAAAAAAAACCAAAAGAATCTCTCTGATACTCCCTCTTATACCAAGCATTTTACGGGTCGGGTCAGGTTGGGCCGGGCAAAAAAACCCGGTTATTTTGGGCCACCGGGCACGCCAGCCTCAATTGTCGGGCCGAGCTCGGGCTTGGGTGGGGCGTTTGTGCATTTTATAGTGTAAAATAGCTAAAAACAACATTTCAGGTTGGGCTCGGGCCATGATTTTTTTTTCGGCTGCAAGATCTATGTCCGCACTGGCCCAAGAAGGTCCGTGGGCAGGCCGGATTCGGGCCGGGCCTGGGCCGGGCCAGGCTAAAAATGTTTATACTCCCTCTATTCTAATTATAAGTCGTTTTAGTTTTTTTTGACAATCTATTTTGTTATATATCGAGACATATTATTATATCTAGATATGTAGTAAAACAGATGTATAAAAAAAATTAAAACGATTTATTATAATTTGGAACGGAGAATTTTGAAAGGAACGAGTAAAAAGTTAATTCGCTAGCTGTGTAAAGGTGTCTAAAGAATGGTAATAGCAAGTCTTACGCTACGTAGTCAGCTAACGTAGAGATGAGAGACAACAACAAAGATTATTTTATATTATTGGATCCATATGCTCCTGTCACATGATACGTGAAATAATATAGCTATTTGCATATATACTCTTATTTACTTTTTTTTCATGCCACGTCACATGTCTAATAGACCCTTGCGGACGGCGAGAGAACACCGGCAAGCCCCACGCAAATCGGACTTTAACCTTAACCTAACCTCTCTCTCCCACCTGCAAGGCTGTGCAATTGAATAATTAATTCGCTGTTACTGCTTCAGTCCGTACCACGGGCCTCTCCCGTCGGACCTCGGACGGCAGTGGCCCGTCGCCGACCTTACCTTCCCCACCCATTCCGTTCCTCCCCGACCCCGAGCGGCTGCAGAGGAGGACGGACGCGTAATAAAGGAGCCACTCGATCTAGCGGGGAGAGAGGCAGCCCCATTCTGAGGTACGGCAGAGAGAGCACGGAGCGTCTCCTCAGATTCTCCGTCGTTTCTTACCGGTGGGCTGAAGAAGTTTTTCCTTCTCCCTTTCTCGGTTCGGCAGCCGGAGGCGCGGCCCGGTGAGTCCCTCTCGCGGCTCTTGGCGGACGAAATTTTCTGCTGTGTTATTGGTTATTATTTCGCTGGCATTTTCCAGAAATTGGGATCGAAGGGAAATGATGATTTTCCAATCCGTGTGTAATTAATTTCTAAGAGTCGGTGACGGTAAATCTAGCAGTTACGGGTAAAGGGTGCAGCCTGATTCTCGCGTTTCCCCGTTTCGCGTTGGATTTGGTTTGGGACGCGACTCCGTTTAGCCGCAGATTATATGAGCTCGGTTGCTGATTGTCGACCAACAGTTTTTAGGATTCAAACGCGGCCTATTGTGATCGCTTCGTTTTCATTTGATTCGGCGTTTGCCCCTACGAGCTGGATCAAATCAAATGGAATTTTAAGGGGTGGGCCATGGGCGAGTTTGTTGGATTTGCGTTGCTGTTAAGATGGAACCGAGTGCTTACCTATCTGCAACTATTACCTGTTTCAGATTTTGTGCTCCCAGTAATCTTGGAGCGTTTGTTTAGTAGCGGGTTTGATTGGATGATTTGG
Source organism: Hyparrhenia diplandra (assembly GCA_015847255.1). Classification (NCBI taxonomy): domain Eukaryota; kingdom Viridiplantae; phylum Streptophyta; class Magnoliopsida; order Poales; family Poaceae; genus Hyparrhenia; species Hyparrhenia diplandra. The sequence goes on from JADLZK010003610.1 coordinate 25,897, forward strand.
TCTGCACCCGCGGCCTCAAGCTGTGGGCTATCTAGATTCAAATTGTTAAATCTCTTTGTTCTGGAATACCATGGATCCAAAGTCCTATCACATGCTATGTGCTTTCGGTTCAACTTTTCCGGATGCTAGTAAAGGATCAAAGCATCTGCTTCTCCAGTTGAAAGTGAACTAAGTTTGCTTCACTTTGTGATCAAGTGGTAGGAAGGGGTACTTATTGACAAGACCACACAAAATGACCTTTCCCTGTACCACAGTATTTGATTTGCTTCATGATTTTACATATCTAGTTGGCACCTTCCAAGGCAGAATTGGTCCTATTTATTTTTGGCAGCTGAAAAATTAGTAAATATTACTCAGAATGAGATGCATATATAATAAATTCCCCCTTTTTTTACACAGCTTACATTTCTGTTGAAAACCTTGGTGTAATACTGTTCCTCTAACTTCACCTTTTCTGAAACAGGTTTACAGCATTTTTCCTTTTTTTTGTATGGATGGTTCCTAAGCACTCATAAATGTGAAGAACATTTTGAGAACACCAATAAAAAGGATGAGGCTTGGAAGTATAAATGGTTTGCGGTTCAAGCAGCTTAAACTTGTCATTCTTGCATTTTTCATGTTGTTTCTTCTTTGGAAATGGGAGAAGGGCACATACTATGATTCTGAAATCCTCCAACCAGATCCATTGGTTTTGACTCATCCAGGTCATTAAGTACACAGAAACATTACCTCTTAAGTTTCTTTTTATCACATCTACCTCCATTCTCATTTTCTTTCAAACTTTTGCAGCTAACTCGAAGTTTGTGGATCAGCATACATCCTCAGGAGAAGACTTTCCAAGTGCAGATCCATTGCCTCAGTCAGTAGGTAAAGTTGAAAAGAAAGTTACTGGTGCACCACCACCATTGTCTACGATAGGCTATTCTGTTGATGTGCAGATGAAAATGAAGTGTCACCTCCTGAGAAGAAAGGTACACTCATCTTTGTGACTGCTATTGAAACCTTGAATTTATTTCTTATTTGAGCATACAAATTTTCTTGTTTTCTCATTTAACATATTCCTCATGTTGTCTTTTTGTAAATAATCCAGAAAATTATTTCCTGTTCAGTTTACTTTTGCATTAGCTGGCGCCCAAGCTATCTGGCTTTAATTTCTATCTGATGTTCTCTTTATCTATCCTACAGAATGTGACTATTGGAATGGAAAGTGGGTTTCTGACAATCGTAGACCACTATACTCAGGGTTTGGATGTAAACAGTGGCTTTCAGAGAGTTGGTCCTGCAGATTAACTCAGCGAACAGATTTTGCATATGAAAAATTTAGATGGCAGCCTGAAACTTGTGAAATGCCAGAGTTTGAGGCCTCTCAGTTCTTGAGAAGGTACATGTCCATAGCCAATATCTGATGAATTTGGAGATGATTTTTGCTGCACTGTTTGGCCTACATCTTTGAGTCAATATGGAAATACTAATTTGGATATATTTCAGAATGCAGGATAAAACCATTGCTTATGTGGGTGATTCTTTAGGGAGGCAGATGTTTCAATCAATGATGTGTATGGTCACTGGTGGAAAGGAGAGGCCGGATGTAGAAGATGTTGGTGAAGAGTATGGCTTTGTGTTAGCACCAGGTGCAAAAAGACCAGATGGCTGGGCTTATCGGTTCCCGAGAACCAATACAACAATTTTATACCATTGGTCATCAACACTGTGTGATTTGGAGCCTCTGAATCCATCAGACCGGGCAACCAGTTATGCCATGCACCTTGACCGCCCACCTGCTTTTCTGAAGAACAACCTTCACAGATTCCATGTTCTGGTTCTTAACACTGGTCACCACTGGAACAGAGGGAAACTAAGGGCGAACAAGTGGGAGATGTATCTTGGTGGAGCACCAAACAACAACAGGAACATTGCTGTCATCTGGAAGGCCAAAAATTTCACCATCCACAGTGTCATCAAGTGGATGGATGCCCAGCTCCCCTCACCACCCCCAGATGAAGGTGTTCTACAGGTCAATATCGCCCGGCACTTCTTTAATGGGGATTGGAACACTGGAGGCAGCTGCGATAACACAAATCCTTTGGCCAAGGGAAGTGGCATTCACCTAAACCATTCCGAGGACAGTGACGCTGAGGGTGCGGTGAGGGGAACCAAGATCAAGCTTCTGGATGTCACTGCCCTGTCACGTTTGAGGGACGAAGGGCATATATCACGGTACAGTATCAAGGCCACGCCAGGCGTTCAAGATTGCTTGCACTGGTGCCTTCCTGGTGTACCTGATACATGGAATGAGATCCTTGCAGCCCAGCTATAGCCTGTAGTTGAATGGGCGAAGAGCTACGTCAAACAAGTTAGTGCAAAAGCTCTTATACAGTAACTACCACGGATTACTACTTTGTTAGGCTTTACTCCAGAGGTTTTATGCTGCTGGTAGGAAACACTGAGCAGCAGTACGCTCTTTAGGGGCGGGCTTTGTTGTAGAAAACACACGGGTTTTTTTTTTTTTTCTTTTCTCCAAACTGTAAGTAACTGTTGTATTTGCTTTCTGACTTACTGTTACCTGTGTATGCCAATTGTTAATTGGAAAACTGTACTGATAGTTTGGAAGGTTTGCCTGAGCACTGAGGTGGGCAACACTTTTTGCAGCATGCATTCCTTTGGGAACTCAGTTATACCAAACACAAACAGAGAATTACGCATTGCTTTACTGATCCATGTGATGTGGTTGTTGATAAGTTGATTGTTGCTATAGGTTCGTCCTCTTATGTATCAGTGTCACCATTATTTATGGCAAACACATACAGAGAATTACGCATTGCTTTGCTGATCCATGTGATGTGGTTGTTGATAAGTTGATTGTTGCTATAGGTTCGTCCTCTTATGTATCAGTGTCACCATTATTTATGGTATGGTACAAGTGGGGATCATCTGATAAGTTGCGATGCCATAGTAATTACTGAAGAATATGGTACTGAGACTTTGACCTCTAGTAAACAAGGAGATGCTGAGAGCTGAGACGCTGAGACCTCGAGTAAACAAGGAGAGGCGCACCTGGTATTCCTCCTATGGAATTTGTATTCAAAATCAGTCCCAACGACACTTTCACGTGCAAAGTACAGTGTACCTATCAGTGGCCTTGGCCTTGCTTATTCATTAATCAACGAACGTCACAAGTTTACTGGCCACTGATCCGGGGTGCCCTGCCCTAATATAATACTGTTACCGTCACGTTAAGATCGATGCACCGATCACATGAGTTGCTCCAGGCCCAGGTGCTTTGCTTATCTGGTACGCTATCAGTATATCAGGCGATGGCAACTGCCAGATGAAGAACCCAGCACCTCCACTCACCCACAGTCCACGCGTCGAGGGCTGGAGAGTTCCGAGTCCGGCGATAGCGATGCCGCTTTGCGTGCCGAAACATCTACCGCGAGTTCAAATACACGATGACGCAACGCAAGCGAAGCCTTGAGAAGAAGCTGAGCGACGAGAAGGCTCGAGTTGCTGGTGATCAGGACCAGGGGCAGGGCGAGGCGAGTGGTGGGCTTCCCCTGTGATTTAGGGGTCGTACTGTAGGCTCGTAGCCAGCAGTGGGCCTTTTTTTTTTTTTTTGGCGTCAGCATTCCAGATCAAATTCTTCCAAGCAGCTGATGTACAAGGAAAAATCAGATCAAAGATGGTTGTCTTAAACAGCTGATGTACAAGGAAGAATCAGACCAAAATCTTCATTACGCAGTGTACGTATTTGGCTCTGATTTTGCTAAGTCTTAAACACCATCTTGTAAGTACCTAAAGGGCTTTGGTGATGCCCAGAGTTGCCTAATAAATAAATAAATCCCACCAGAGTTCAAAATGAGTCAATAATAGGAGCTTTTCTAATAAATAAATAAAATCCTAAATAAATTAATTTATTATGATAATATATTCTACCATTAGTTGGCTATTAAATTTATTAAATAGAATATATCAATAATAGGAGCTATCAGAAGTTATGATGGCAATGCCCTAGATAGTATTAACATTTAGGTCTCTAAATAAATTAATTTATTCTGATAATATATTCTATAATTAGTCTAATGCTATTAAATTTGTATTATAAATGTTAATACTTTTTTTAATAGAGTTTTGGTCAAACTTCAAACCAGTTAACTTCTCGAAATGTGAGAATTTTTTTTTAGGACGGAGGGAGTAGTTCTTAAACGTAACTACTTAGTTGAAACATGATACGGTAACCATTGAATTTACAAATCATATTTAGGTTGGTTATGAGTCCCAATTTGTGTTGTGCACCTAAACTTAGCGTTGCATTAATAAAAGATATTGGCCGTCTCGGTTGTTTCTTCAGGGTCTATTTGTTTGATCCCAAACTAAGGGGATTAGGAGGGACCGAGGGATTTCTCTAGAAGTTTATAGCCCCTTTATTTCCTCTAATTTTGAAAACAAAAGACCAAGTACTGAAAAGGAAATATATCAATATTCGAGCTTCTTTATCGAACAATGCATATAGCTATTTGTTATTGCACACATACTTCGTAGATTCTAACAATATAGTTGCCTCAATGGTAGAAGTGCCACCGGAGTCCTCTAGCTGCCAATTAGAAAACCTCCTTGTGCTAGGACCATCTGGCACCAAAACACGCATGTCACTTCAAAGAACGCAAATCTGGCGGCCCACAAAGATCCCACAATGGCTTCCTCGCCATTTTCGTGGGTGCCGCATACGCCCAAGTCAAACTTTATGGGCAAAACTCTGCCAAGCAGTTGCGAGGCCCTCTAATTGCCACACCAATGCTCTCTTCCTTGCGGCCTTCCTCCATCGTGGACACCTTAAACCTGAATCCTTAGCTAGGCCTCCAACCTCCTCGCCATAGTGCCTTCCTCCGCCGCAGACTAACCAGGGAGGAATGTACGCCACCGACAACGACGTCGTCGACCGAAAGCATTGGCAATGTCCATCTATTGCGGCGGTCCAACATGCCTATCATAGCCGCCTGCCGTTGTCTCCAAAGATCGAGGGCACCGGATTCGAGCCGAGCGGCATGGCTCCACGTGCGGATTTGCTGCGACTCCTTCGGTTCCACCCCCACCCGCCTCCACCACGAACGCCAGGCCCCAAGCCCGGCGCCCCTTGCTGACGTCGACGCCTCCGCCTTGAAGGCATCGAAGAGACCCTAGCGCTGCTGTAGCATCCATTGTCGTTTGCCGCCGCAGCATCTAGGGTCGTGAGGGGGATCAATCAGAGAGCTAGCGCTGCCTTAGCATGCACGAACCCCGGTCACCACCGTCGTGATGACCGCTAGCTACCATGCCGCTTGGCTAAGCCCAGCCGAATATGGCCATTGGGCCACCGGAATGGATGTCCGGCTACCGGATCGATGACCCCTGCCTGCGCCACCACCTTCTAGACCATGGAGGAGGGAGGAACTAAGAAAGTAAAGGAGCCCCACCGCCATCCAGTGGCGGACTCAACTTTTGAGCATCGGGTATGCACCACAAAATATTTTTTATACCATTCGATAAACCACTTACAATTAGGTAAAATCATATTATAATTTGGTAAAACGATGTCAAATCTTGATATAAATTGCTCAAATGGAATAGAAATACTTCGAAAAAAAATCAACAATTAGCGACCACGATTCAGGTAGTCACGTCTTCACAATATGGCAAAATCAGGATTTAGGAAGGAAGGGAGGAGGAACTCACGAACGCGAGCGGCTGAGCATGATCACGTCGCGATGGCGATGCCGCAGTGCCGCCTCCTGGCTCCTACGATGCCAAATTACGAACTGACGATTCGACTCTTGTGCTCCTGGGCAACTAGGCCTATCACACGCGGTATCGGAAGCCCAAAGGCGACACACGTGCTGTGCGCAGTAAAGGCCGACACTAATTCCCGGATCCTTGCGACAATTCTACTTCTATTTTTTTTACAATTTCCATTACTAGTATGTATGTATGACGGGCGGGCCACAGGGTGGTCGGTCGACCACCCGTGGGTCTGCCACTACTGTCATCCCCTTGCGTTAGCTCAGGCACCGGCACCGGCGTGGCCACAAGGCCCACAACCACAACTGCTTCCCCTGACCGAGCTCGTGCCGGGGGGAGAATCGTTAGCAATGACGCAACCCACACCGTCGAGTCACGAGAAGAAGCCCTGCCGTGGTCATCCTGGCAAGCCACACGGCTTTGCCGATGCCTTGCTCCGGTGGGGCAAAATTGGGGAAGGGAAGAAAGTGGCGACTGCGGAGCCGCCCGAGTCGCCCGCGTGGGGTGGATGCGGGCCGAGTGAGAAAACAAAACAAACAATATAGTTGTTTGTTAACTTAATGGAGCTTATATTCGATGCTCAAACACGACAGCATTTTAGAGTGACATATAGTGTGATTTACTTCTTTTTATAGCGTTGATTGATGCCCGCCGCAACACGTCTAATTCGGAAGGGAGGGAGTATTTTTTTGAATTGGAAGGGAGGGAGTTAACGAAGAAGCTAGTTAATCAACGAGTCATGTCAGCCACGTGGGATTAATTACGAAGAAGCTGCGGGGGATTCGGATGCACCATGTCGTGCGGGAAGGAACAGATCTTATCCGAAAGTAGCCAGCAGCGGATGAGGTAAAATAAGGAGAATTCCGGCTGGACGCCCATGCTGGCGAGGGGCAGTTTCGCCATTACACCGGCGCGCGTTCTATTGTTGGCGTGGAGGGCCCCGACCCCAGATTCTTCTGCTCACGCACCCGAAATCCACAACCTCACAAACCACGCAGCGGAGGCGACCCACAAAACACGCGCGGCGGCAGGAGGAGGAAGAGGAGGAGCAAGCCCATCCCCTTCCCCCCTCCTCATCCTCTTAATCCCACGGATTCGCCGGGGAAATCTCGCCAGCGCCGTGCGTTGACGCCGAATTCGTGCTCTGCAGGTCCAATTTGACCCCGCACCGCCCGCCCGCTCGCTCGCTGCGGCTTCTTCGGTTCTAGCTGGAGTGGGATTAGTGGGGGTGGGTTGCTTGATTCCGAAGCTCCGAGCTCGTTCGTGGGATTCAATTCAGGCACCCTAGGATCGCAATTGGAGCAGCGGGTTTGGTTTATTCCTGCTGCTTGGTGCCGCCGCTGCTGATTGGAGTAAGCTAGCTTCGCTTGTGGTGGTTGTTTGGTTGAGGAGAGGCTGCTCGGCTTTTGGCGACCATGTCCGTGCCGGCGATAGCCGTGTACACCAGCCCGCCGGGCGCCGCCACCGCCGTCCACGCGCCGCCGGAGCACGAGTCCAGCTCGCGCGGCTCGGCGCCGTGCGCGGCCGCGGCCGCGGCGTCCCCGTCGGCAGCGCCGAGCTCCCACCGCCACGTCGCGGGCGGCCTGTCCTGCCTGTTCTCGTCCCCGTCCGCGGCCCCGCGGGCGACGGCGCACGAGGAGCTCGGCGCGCTCTGGCACGACAGATCCGACGAGCCGCCCGTCGTCTCCGCCGGGGATTCGGAGGCGGGGGCTACTCGTACCCTCAGTACTCGTCGTCGTTGTCGTCGTCGTCGCCGTTCGCTGCGGGACCACCTCCACCGCAGCCCCGTGTCGATGTTCCACAGCCCTGCTGCCTCCCTCTCCGGCGTCCAGGAGCCCTTCGGTTTCCTGGCTCCCAGGCCGCGAGCGCGACCGCCTCTTCTCCAGCTTCGTGCGCAACGCGCTCGGCTCCTGCATTGACTTCGCGCCCGTCACCAGCTTGCCGCCGCTGGGTGTGCGTCCCGCGGCCACTGGTGTCGACGCCGCCGAGCTGGCCTTCGAGCTTGACGAACACCTCTCTGAGGCGGAGCCGTCATGCGAGCCTGATGCTCATGAACTCCTCGCCAGAGTCCAGACTCGCCACCGCATCTTCCGCGACGAGCTTGTCGTCAAGGCCTTCTTCGAGGCCGAGCGGGCACACCGTGGCCAGGTAAAATGTTTATCCCCAAGAAGACGCACAGAATCCCAATCTTCACTTCTCTCTGTTCATTTGCAAGGCATTTTGATCTTGTGCTGTTGTTAAACCTCATGCGATTTGTGTATTGGTTGTGTGTCATCAGAAACGGGCTAGTGGTGATCCATACTTGCAGCATTGTGTGGAGACTGCGGTTCATCTGGCTAATATTGGTGCAAACGCAACCGTTGTGTCTGCCGGCCTTCTCCATGACACAATTGATGATTCATTCATGGACTATGATCACATCTTCAGGATGTTTGGTGCTGGTGTCGCCGATCTTGTTGAAGGGGTAGGCACTTTTTCATTCTCTCTATCTTGACCATTGTTTCAAATGGTAATTGGGTTATTTCTCCAAAAGTTTACTATAGGTTTTGGCTGGATACCCTGCTAGTTTTTCAATTTATTATCTAGATTACCTGTTTAACTTTTGAAGTCAATGGGCCATGTGCTCTTTTTTGCGTGACATATGGATAGCCTTACGACTAAGTAAACAAAGTCCTCTGACACAAAGTCTAATGTTTTGGCTGATGGAAGCTTCTATTCTGAGCTACTGATTTGTTTATAAACTATAGGCAAGTGTCGTCCAGCGCATTCGCGTCAGTTGTCCAAGTTCAGAAAACACAAAGGCAACGACTTGGTTCAAAGAATCTTCACTGTATCGCATTGAATGCTAAAACGACTGTAAAAACAGAGGCTAATGTTTTGAGGCTGATGGAATGATGGCTTCTATTCTGAGCTACTGATTTGTTTATAACCTATAGGGCAATAGCAATCAACCTGCGTTGAAGTTTCTTAGTTACCAAAGTTTGCTTTGTTGATAATATTAGTTGGAAACTGGTAACATCGGAAATTAGACATACTTCCTGAACTCACTGCCAAGAACAGAGATAAGAAATACATCCTTTAACATTTTTTTGTTTGTCTTTTGAATGGTCACCAATGCTAGCCATATCTTTGACCAGCCACAACTGTTTTGGCCTCCATTATCTGCTGACTGCTGAAGTGAAAAATGCACATGTGGAGTTGCTTCTTTCCTGATAACAATTTGAAAGAAATTCCTTTTCCTCTTTTTATATGCTATCCTTGCCACAAAAGTGGATAAAAGCAATCAAAGCATCTTTGACTTTTTTCTTTATGAATACATTTTTTATAGTTTTAATAACAATCATGTTCATAAAAATCATGTTGTTGTTACTGCAAGCTCAAGAATAAATAATTATCTGTTCAGGTTTCGAAGTTAAGCCATTTGAGCAAACTTGCTCGGGACAACAATACTGCAAGTAGGACTGTTGAAGCTGATCGCCTGCATACAATGTTTCTTGCAATGGCTGATGCACGAGCTGTTCTTATAAAGTTAGCAGATCGTCTGCACAACATGAAGACGATAGAAGCTTTGCCTTTGGTTAAACAACAAAGGTTTGCTAAAAGAGACTATGGAAATATTTGTGCCATTGGCCAACCGATTAGGAATTGCTAGCTGGAAAGACCAGTTGGAGAATATTTGCTTCAAACACTTGAACCCAGAGGAGCACAAGGAGCTTTCCTCTAAACTTGTGATGTCTTTTGATGAAGCACTTCTTACATCTACGCTTGATAACTTGGATAAAGGCCCTCCGAGATGAAGGCATTTCATATCACAGTCTTTCTGGAAGGCACAAGAGTCTGTACAGTATATACTCCAAGATGATAAAGTATGTCTTCTTTTTTGTTTACATTATCTGCAGTTCAGTAAAATGGTAGTTGGCATTCAGAATACATGCTCTTAACTGCGCTTTTGTGATTACTTACAGGAAAAACTTAACAATGGATGACGCCCATGACATCCATGGTCTGCGGCTTGTGGTTGACACAGAGGAAGATTGTTATCGAGCACTTGACGTAGTGCACAAGCTGTGGCCCCGAGTCACTGGAAGATTTAAAGACTATATTTCTCATCCAAAGCTGAATGGGTATGCATCAGAAAAGCCTGATAATCGTTTAAAGAACTCTACTGAAATCGTTGCTAATTTACTATTTGCAGGTATCGGTCATTGCACACTGTCATCATGTGTGAGGGTGTCCATCCATTTGAAATCCAGATCCGAACAAAGGAAATGCATCTACAGGCTGAATATGGATTTGCTGCGCACTGGAGGTACAAAGAAGGTGGGTGCAGGCACTCCTTTGTGCTCCAAATGGTGGAATGGGCAAGGTGGGTGCTCACATGGCAATGCGAGGCAATGAGCAAAGAGCGTCCCTCATCTTTGAGCAGCTCTGTTGGCATGAGGCCACCATGCCCTTTTCCCCTGCATTCGAAGATTGCCCCTATTCTTACAGCCGGCAGTGCAACTATGAAGGTCCTATATTTGTGATCATGCTTGAACATGACAAGGTAGGTTCTCATCTTGTGAATTCATCTGAACTTATTTACTGAAATGTGCCATAACAGTTTGCAGGTAAAACCATCGTTACTTCTATTGTCTAATAAAATTATACCTGATAACTCAGATGTCTGTCCAAGAGCTCCCCGCTAATTCGACTGTAGTTGATCTAATGGAGCGAGTCGGGGCCAACAGTCCGAGATGGAGCCCTTACAGCTTCCCACTGAAAGAGGAGCTGCGACCGAGGGTTAACCACAAGCCCATAAGTGACCCAAACAGGAAGCTCAGCATGGGCGTGTGGTGAGCTGACACCCTGCGCCCCGCACAAGTCGCTGACCGAGTACCGGGAGGAGATCCAGCGCATGTACGAGCGGGGAGGGTTTGCGCCGCCACCACCCCTAGAAGCTGACACCATCACCATCTTGTTAACCTGATGTTGTACAATACCCCTGTAAATATGAACTAATCCTTGCAGCAGAGAAAGCCCAGATGAACAAACCCCCCAACTGAATTGGCTAATGGTGCAGGGTTTGATCCAGGACGCTGCTGTATGTAACACTTTTTACATGATGAAATGTGGGCAAGTTCCTCCAAAGATTGAGGAGAATGTTCAAGTACTTGTGTTCATATGCCTCACCTATCTGTCACTCGGAGATCGTTCTTTGTGCTGCAATGTCGCTGTTTCTGAACTTCCCCGGCGAAGGATGGCAGATATTTACATGTGTTTGCATCGGAAGCATGCTGTCCATGCGTGTATTAGTGGCGGAGGATTCGGGATTCTTTCGGCAGAATATTCTGGGTGTGTGGTTGTTTGTATTGAGCAAATTGCTACTCAGCACCTAGGATTGTAACGGCTCTGTATGGTGGCAGCTCTCCAGACAAGAGACAATGCCGTGTGGTCTGTGGACAGCAACCAACCAAAGGCCGGGTTTCCAACAGGACAAAAACAAGGAGACCATGAATTTGGAAACTTACGGTGAAATAAAAAATTTTCAGCGTAGAAACCAATGAACCATCAGCCCTGCACACCTCGGCTGAAATCTCGGTTGTGCCCCTCGCTCGCCGGTGACGGACAGGATTGAAGCTATTTTTCTTTAACCTTGCGTGCCAGCTGGCCTCGTCGAGAAGATCTCAGGGGTCAGGGGTCGACGTCGATGACGACGGCAGGGCCGCAGGGGACGCGTCCGCCGACGTGATTTCGGGGGCAGGAGGAGGAGCAGGCGCGGCGTAATGGGCCGGCTGCCACTTGCCGCCCTGCGCTGGCCCATCGGCAGCCTAAAGTCCTGTCCGGTAGCTGGGCTGTCAAAACAGTAAGGAACGAAGCAGATGAAGGCCTAAACGTGGCTTGGGCTATGAGGCCGGCCTTTTTAGCCCACTGAGAATTCCGGCCTTTCACATGCCTACTGCGCTACAGGGTCGGTCCCTAAACCCCAGCGCCGCCGGCTCCCTCCGCCGCCGCGATTCGGGACGAGTCAGCCACCAGCACCGCTCCGTCGGCAAGCTTTTTCAGTCCCCGCCAGTCCCCGCCACGCGCGCTACGCCGTCAGGTCACGCTCGCTCTTTCCCTGACGCAGCCGCGTTGCTAGGCGCCGCTGTTCGCTCGCCACTGACCCCCACCATGGCGGCACCTTCCGCCGCCGCCGAAGCCAACGGTGGGAGCAAAGGCGAATTCCTCATACGGTAAGCTCAGCTTCTAGATGCCTCTTCTTCCCAGGGTAACTGGGTAGAGCAAATGTTGACCGGCCTGACCGTTTCTTGCTTGCAGCGCGACGACGCGGCGGGGTTGCTTGACGCTCTCAAGGAGATGAAGTCCGGATTGGACCTCGTCAGGGGCAAGATCGAGTCCATCACCCGTAAGGTATATCTTATCAACTCATATGTCCCCTTCCAAGCTTCCGTTCCGTCTCCCAATTTCTTATCTTAATTAAACCGCGAAGTGGGTATACGATGGGAGAATGAATTAGTTCTGGTTCGCTATGCTCACCTGTGGATAGGTCGAGGAGAACCAGTTGCCGACGACCAACGGTATCGGGTACCTAGATGCCAAGAACCACCTCCTCCTTGGCTACTGCCAGGACACCGTCTACTACCTCCTTCGCAAGGCCAAGGGGCTCTCGGTGGATAGCCACCCCGTCGTACGCAGCCTTGTCGAGATTAGGCTGTTTCTGGAGAAGGTTTCCCTCGGCCTGCCTTCGATGCTGATTATTGTTCATTTCCAGCCTTGATGTAGTTGGTTAACTAAAAGTAGTGATGGCTTTCTGTTGAATTTGGTGTGGTAGATTCGTCCGATTGACAAGAAGGCGGAGTACCAAATCCAGAAGCTCACCAATGCTGCTGACAATGCAACTGCGCGAGAGAAGACAGGAAATGCAGAGGCGAAGGGGAAGGACCAACATTCGGATGAGGAAGACCCCCTCAAGTATAGGCCAAACCCTGATATGATGGACACAAAGGGGAAGGACCGACATTCGGATGAGCAGGTGATATTTTTCACTTCCGTACTGATTTTATACACTTGTTAGTTGTTACATCAATAAAGAATCACATAATGGGCTCCCTTTGTGAATGCTCGAACCTCCTACATGAACATTACTTTATGACAGGACACACTATATTAATTAGTTTATATTAATTAATAACTTTTCTGCAGTCCATTTGTAATATAATTATCATTGCCTCATTGGCAAAAGTAAATCAACATCCCTTCTCATCTCAAGAATTTTAGTTGGCATCCCTATACAGTGCTGAATTTGATACTGAAATCATGTTTGAGATGTATATTTGATCTAAAATATTTTCTGTTCCTTTTATATTTTGCATATTCTGTGTAAGTGCTAAATGCAACAATTGTCATTAATACCTGTCATCCAAACTCGTCATTTGTTCTAGCAGTGTGTTTGTTTCTCAGTTTATGTGCGTATCAGTCTATACCTTCTGCTGTTCTGATGTATAAGTATAACAACTTTATTTCAGGCTACTGATAGTGTTTACCGTCCTCCGAAATTTATGCCTACTAGCATGGATGATGAAGAGAGGCGTCATAAAAAAGATACAAGGAGAGATAAAGCAATAGCTCGAGTGGCAATAGAAAATCCTTATATTAAAGAAATAATTGATGATGCTGCAGACAGACCTGAAGAGGTTTGCTTAACTTTTGCTCTGAATTTATTAGCAGGATGTCTTTGATGCAAAATAAGCTATGTGCTGTTTCTTTTCATGCTAAATAATCTTTGTGGAATTTACAGTGGAAGGAAACAGTGGGTGATGAAAGCAGAGAATTTGGGAGGTACATTCGACAGAGAGAGGAGCAAGAGAAGCAGGAAGAGGAGTTGTTCACGTGCTCCTGTAACCAAACGTGATAAGCTGATCGAGAACCGCATAAGGAGACAACTTCATGGGTATGCTCGGATGGTTGATCTTTGCTGCTGCTTATTTTCTGTGTAAATACACAATTGACTTTGCTCAGTTACAAATATTATTTGACACTCGGTTTGCCCTTCAGCTTGTCTTAATATCCAACTTACATCACCAACTGATATCTAATTCTGGCAACAGGCTAGGAGGCTTAACCGATGGTTTCGACCTTGGAATGAACATGTTGTTCGATGGAGACAAAGAAGATGATGGTGGTTCAAGCAAATCGCATGGAAAGTGTGTAAACCGGAAGAAACACCTGAAGAGCAGCAAGAAGAGGAAGAGGCATTAGACTTGACCCACACTGATGTAGCACTTGAACATACCGATAAAGCCTAGAAGACGGTTCAAGCAAGCCACATTGAAGCTGAAGTAACAGGAAGCTAAGGGCCTGTTTGGTAGAGCTCTATCTTATTCCGATTCTTAAAAGAAGTGATTCTGTGGCTGAAAGTGATTCTTTAGCATAAACTCTCAAAATCTCTTTGATTCTGTGAGGTGATCCTTTAATTAAAGGAACATGCAAACGTTTATTGAGAATGCTTAATATCAAGAAGAAATATTATCTTTTAGCTTCTACTTGTTGTTACTTACATTTGTACTTATCTTGGGCCTGACATTTCTTTTTGTAGCCATGGTAAGCAATTTTCCTGGTCTTATCCTGAGAAGTGTTTTGGAGTGTAACAATATGTATGCAACAATATTATACAGATACAATCTAAATACTTTGTTCTTGTCAACCATGACGAAACATTTATCAGCTTTTGGAATATTCTTCAAAACATAGATGGTTCTCCCCTAGGGTTTCAGCTAAAAATGGGATTTCAATCAGGCTACGTATATACTTTACACAAACATCTGAATATGAAGGCACACATATTGTCTTAGGGGTGGAAACTATGTGACTAACCTTGATTTTGTCAAAATAGGTCAGTTTCTGTTAGACATCATATTCTGAAGTCAATGCAGTAATTTGTCCACCATTTCAGTTGTAGAGAAATGGGTGCGAGGAACTTTACGTCTTTGTTCATATGACAATCCAGATTGTCTAAGTAAAAGTTCTGCCAGATATATTAGACATATAACTTAATTACAAGCAGAGTCCATTAGGACAGATTGCTGCTCTAAAAATAAAAATAGATGGAGTTGTGGAGTTGGGGTGTTTGGCTAGCTCCAGCCAACTCTGGCCTGGAGTTCAGCTGCGAGTCATGCCCAAACACCCCTTAAGATGCTTACAAGCAGGAGAGTTGGGTGTCTTATTAGTAATTTGAGCACTGGTGCCACCTTTTTTTTTTATTATGCTCTTGCACCAATCAGCATGACATATCTATCTAGGTCCCAGGCAAATTCCACATTCCATGGAAGGCTGGAAGCATATATGAGCGAAAAAACAATATGCGCGACTTCCGATGTGATACGTCGTGCATCCCCCTTCTCCAACTCCAACATAATAGCAGGTTTGCCATTATGCAACACAACCTCAAACTTGTCAACCAACCATCTTAACATTTCTCTTGATATTCTTTTTAACAGGAATTCAAGGAAGTCACCAAATTTAAGTTCAATGATATTTTTGTGCACTCTTCACTCAGGGTGTGTTTAGATGCCTTGAAATGCAAAATGTCAAATGCCAAATATTTTGGTGCAACAAATGGGAAATGCCAAGCTTTTCACCTTGATGTTTAGTTACATGCCACAAAATTTAGTCATACATACACCCCATACATTTGTTTTCTCTCTTTTGAACCTCTTGAGCCCAAATGCAAAATGACAAAAATTTTGCTATTTTAAAGATGGTATTTATATCCATTTTGCAAAAAAGGTGAGCCAAAATCCCAAAAAAAATTTGGCAAAATTATGGAACTAAAGGTGTGTTAGATGCCTTTAGAATGCAAATGCCAAATACCAAATATTTTGCTCCAGCAAATGGGAAATGCCAAAATTTGTGATTTGCCAAGTCACAAAAATATATGCAAAGTGAAAAACTATGGTTCTCCAATAGTTTTGCTAATTTAGTTTGGCAAAAAAAAAAAAAGGCAATATGCAACATGCAAGTAGGGAGATGATTTAATTTTCGCTGTCATTACACAACATACAAGCAAGGAGAGGATTTGCCAAGTCCTCCCAGCTTGGCATATTTGCCAAGTTGAGGATGGTTTATGCCAAGTTGCCCAAAAATGCTAATCCAAATTGCAAAACCGTTGGAGACCACTTTTTCATGTTTTTGACAAATTTGAAGAATGCAAACATGTTTGCAAAACTGTTGGAGTTGCTCCGACATGCCAAAAATTTAGCCATACATACACAACACATGCCCATAAATTTTTTTCTTTCTTTTGGGCCTCTTGAGTTCCAAATGCAAAATGCCAAAAATTTTGTTGTTTTATATATTGTGTTTAGATCCATTTTGCAAAAAGATGAGCCAAAACGTAAAAAAAAAATTGGCAAAAGTATGGAACTAAATAGGCCCTCAGTTTATAAGCCACATCATTTTTTTTTCTGTATTTAACCACATCTCTCCACCAACCTGTCAAACAAAACCGGGTAATACATACTCCCTCCATATTGGAAAAGGAAGACGTTTTTGGAAAAGGTTTGGGTCAAATATTGGGAACATAAATCATGAATAACTTTTAAATCGTTGAGTTTAAAAATGTAAAAATCATATCAATAGATTTGTCTTAAAAAAATACTTTCATAAAAGTATACATATATATTTTTTAATAAATATTTTTATAGAAAAGAGAAGTTAAAGTTGCGCTTTGAAGACCGTGTCGCTGCCCTTAACGTCTTTCTTTTCAAGTATGGAGTGAGTAAGTTTCTATAACTCGATAAAACTAGACTTGAACTTTCTTAAATTACTAATTAATTGTTGTGAAAATCACTTTTTCACTTCACTTGTAGCAGTCGTCGTTTGTTTTTCATTTTGAATCTTTGTAGAATCATAATCCTCCTCACCGTTCTTGTCTAAGAGACTGAGAGCATCCTCCTATGAATCATATGTTTTTTCATCATCAGTCTTGTCCAATAGAGTGAAACATTTGCCATCTTCCATCACCTAGCACTGCACCATAAATTGAACTCTTCTGAAGCCCTGCTGTTGGGATGCTGGTGCACCTGAAGCAGACCTCAGTGAAGGGGGAAGCCTAGGTGTTGTGGACAATCTCGTTGTCACCACACCAAAGTATGCCTTGCGCGGCTCCTGGTGCCGGTTCATCAGTGAAGTATTCCTTGTTCTACCGGAGTACTCCACGCCTCCTTGAACCTCTCCACTACAACAACTCTAGTATTTTTTTTTTTTTTTTTTTGCGGCAAAGAAAATTTCATTGATACTAAAGCTAAAGTAAGTTACATCATCTCATTATAAAAATAAACCAAACTACTCCAACTCCATTGATGGGAGACAAGAAACCTTAAAAAAAATCATAAATTCCACCATCTAGGATCATCATCCCAAACAGATATGCCACAGACACAAGCTCCGATCTGAACGAACAGAGCCATCTCACCATCCATCACTGTTATCCTCATACCCATCACTTTTACAAAAGAGGAATAAACTGCTAAAACTCCACATGCAAACATGATGAAATTGGCGCCGCCGACACGCCATCGACCTCATCGTCGACACCTTCACCGGATTCGCCATGGGAGAACACTTAAGTCCAACCGACATTTAAATAGATATCGTTGGAAAACTAACTCTCACTAGCCCCCGCCATGCCCGCATAGAACTAGAACCACAACGAGACAAAGGAAGGATTGGAGTACCTTATTCTCCATCAATGATGATGTCTTTTGTCTTGCCATCACCGCCGAGGAACGACATGCTCCATCACTCCATCGATGATCTTGACGACACCTTACGCCGTGGCCAATCTCTTTGATTGAATCTCCGGAGAAACCTTAAACCTTGAGGACTTAGTCTAGTCCTTGCCGAGTAGCCGCTAGAATATGTACATACAAACTCTGCTCTAGTTTCTCCTTTTAGAGCATCTTAAAGAGGTTCCAAAATTCACTTTCAATCTTGGGGTTCTAAGTTAGCATCCTAAAGAGTTTCTCTTTGGTAAAGCATCTCAAAGTTGTTTGACACCATAACCTAGCTTTTGGTTCATCCCGCAGACGCCAGTCTTGCATACTTAAAAATGGCCAACTTTGAGTTGCTAATTCCATGGCAAGGCTCACTTGAGTTGTCATGCCGTTCTACTTATTTAAAGTTCGAGTATAGGTTGACAACGTTGGGCCTTCGATGCCTCTAATCATTGGTTTTACTCAATAGAAATTGTAATGGGTTCCTCGCTATCCCGAGGGAAACTTTAAAGGGAACTCAGAACACCCGTGTTTTTGCATCATTCTAAAAATCACTAAAAATTTGAACTTTTCGAATTACAACTAAAACTTGATTTATTTTCCGCTAAACCAAAACCCTGTTTCCGAAAACCTTGCATCAAAATTCACCATATAGATTAAGGTATATGTTTGAATGCTTGCTTGATTGTTTGCCTCTCTAGAATTTATTTGGCATCAAATAATATTCCTTGAAAACACCTATCGAATATTCTTCGACCATCCATCATCATAAACCCCTTGACCCCATCCTTGAGTTATCAAATAATATCCTTGATCATTCCACCCAAATACCCCCTCCTTTGACCCCACCCTTGAATTTGCCACCCACTATATCCAGACATCTATATTTCCAAAGTCCAAATTTAAATAATCGTGCTTAGTTTATCCTTCTGGGAATTAAAAAGGTGTCATTCCATGTGTAAAATTATACATGCATAGCTATAAAAATATATATACAAATACCTTTAAAATTATGAAGCCATGCATGTATACATATATACACATATGAATGCAAGATGGGAGATGGTGAAGGCGCCTCGTGAGAACATGGACATACGTATACATATACATAACTATACCTGAAAGCACACTTATACTTGAATATATACGGGTGCTTATGCTTGAGCATACGTATCACAACCATTCATGTATGAGTGCATGTATAAGAGTATATATGTATATGTCCATGTCCATATATATAGAAAATGGAAAAGAGTGCATGTATAAGAGTATATATGTATATGTCCATGTCCATATATAGAAAATGGAAAAGAAATAAGAAAAGCCACACGGGCTCATTTCCCAGACCAGCTCTCGGCCAGCACCGGTCCATCAACGTGAGCAGCCAGCAGCAGCAACGTCATCTCCACTTCCTCCCATCCACTTACACCACGGGCCCACCCGTCATACCCTTCTTCTACCTCCCCCTGTTCTTCACGCAAGGGAGCACGAGATATTTTCTCGGCCCGACAACGCTGCTACTGCTCCTGCCGACCAGCCAACAGCGCCATTGACCTCCGCACAGTAGCTAGGCTGTCCTCGCCGCCATGTCTCGCCGAGCGCCAGCTCAAGAGCACGTACGACGCCGGCGAATATTCCACGGGAGATGCCGCAGCTCGAACACGCGGAGCACGCGCACCACAGCGCCGGCGACCTTCACACAGGGACGAGTGGACCGTGTCGGAGAAGCCGACGCGCTGCCTGGACAGCTGGCCCTCTCCCCGCACACGCGAACGCCAGCTCTTCCGGCGTCGTCACCCGCCGGCATCCGCTGTGGCCGACGACGAAGCAACAGCACCGCCGTCGAGTCCCATCAATCCGCCGAGCTGGCCGCGCCACGTCGCACTGGAGCCTGCCGGCTTGCCGGAAAATATCCCGGCGACGGCCTCCCTCTGCCGCGGCTATAAATAGCCGGCCATGGCCACCGGGAACGCTCGCCCCTCGAGCTCGGGCCCTCTTCTTCCTCCCCGAGCTCCTCCCTCCTCTCTGCTTGTTGCCATGCCCTGCATCGCTCCCTGCTCTGCTGCTCTTGGCACCCATGCCCTGCCGCTCGCTGAAGGCCGCCTCACCACCATTGCCGCCACGCCGGCGCAGCCCCGCCAACCACAGCTGCCCAAGCCACCGTCACAGCGCCCAGGCCAACCGCTGCCAGCCCGGCTTACCACCGCATCGCGCCGCGCCGCGCACGGACACGCTCAGCCCACCGCACGCCACCATGCCTGCAGCCGCGCCGCCGTAGCCCGAGCTCGCCACCGCGCTCACCACACCGCCCACGCACCGCCGCATTTGCCGTACCCAGCCGCCGTCGCGCCCGCGCGCACCGCCCCCTGCCCTGCAGCCCACCGACGCCGCGTTGCCGCCACCACCGCGCGCCGAGCAGCCCTCGCATGCCGCCCGCGCTGCCACCAGACCCTCGCCACCGCAGCCCGCAGACACCACCGCCAATACCCATCGCCACTGCCACCGCCGGCGTGCCCTCCCCCCTCTCTCTGCTCTCTGTTTCGCTCGGGGAAGGGGGGATCCAATACCCATCAACAGGCAAAGGCATCCAATGCCACCCATCTGCGGGCCCTGCTTGCCATGGACTCGGTCCACATGGACCAAGTAAGGGAGGCTGGATCCCACGAGCCCAGCAGATCGGTGCATGCGCACAGTGTCGGCCAAGCCACTTCGACTGGACCCCGCGCGTCAGTACATGATGAATATTGCTATGGCCACCCGAAGTGTGTACACGGAGACACGTTCCATGTATAGAAAAATTCCCAGAAAAATCCTAAATAAACTAGGTACACCCCAGACCTTACCCAATGTTTCACATCCCGGTTTCCCATATTCTCAAAATTCTATAATTATTCCCAAAGTTTAATATGATTATAAATTCATATTTAAACTTTGGAAATTCATATCTTTTCCATCCTAACTCCAAACCACTCCGTTCCAATTCCATAATTCCTCTAAAATCACCCTCTACCTTTTCATGCCCTTGTCCTATTATTTGCTGCCCACTTAAATTCTAGGTTTGTTTGTGCCTTCTTTTATCGCACGATAGTTGCCCAGTAGATCGTCGCCCGACGTAGGAGTTTCTTTCGGAGCAAGCCAACATCGTTCGACGCCGTGCCGATTCTTAAGAACCACCCAGGCAAGTCCTTACCCCTCCCCCCCTAATCATGACCTTAATGATGATAATGATAATCGGACTAGTATATAGTGGTATGAGCCTGATAACGTAGCTATGGAGCTAAGCCGGATGACGTAATCATCCACGTTATCTACGCTCATACGTTGTAATAAAGAGTAATATGAGAACGCCTAATGAACCCTAACCAACAAAAGAGGTGGGTGATAGTAATTCATAGTGAGATGGATTACTACGGGAATCGCTGTGTGGGATTCCTGCGGAGAGATACTCACCTCCCTAAGGTTCCGGTTCATAGACCTTCTACCTAGTGTGATATTACGCATGCCCACACGCCGAGATGGGGCGGCTCGATTCCACACCCGTTGGGTTGAGGTATAATTGGAGCCAAGGTGGCCGGCGTAGGCAACGATCTATCGGGAGCTGACTCGGATGCTAGGTGATCTTCCGAGGTCGGGTTGGCGTGGTTGCTTTGTGATCCTCCACGTAAAACAATTGGCGCATTGTTGATATCGTATCTGAACATATGAGTTGGCGGATGCTAGGTGATCTTCCGCAATCTTTGTGTGCTAATGGGATGCTAGGTGATCCTCCCATTTCCAACCCCCGAGAAGTCGTGGTAGGATTATACCGACATACCTAGGAGGCATCCAAGCGGTACGGAATCTCGTTGGACCACCTTTGACCAGCCCATCCGTGGGAAAAGATGGCCCTTCGTGTGGGGAAAGTGTACAACCTCCGCAGAGTTAATTGAATCTATTCGAATAGCCACGTCCTTGGAATGGGCAAGTGCTAGGCGTGAACATCTATGATTAGATATACACACTTTGATGATGACTAACCTTTGTGGTGTCATGACAAATGATGACATGAGATAACTTAGGGAACTAGCGAGAGCGATTTTTAGAGACTCGCTAGGGCCCAAACCCTTAATAATTATAACCCCCGGTTGGGACTTGCCGAGCACGTTTGTACTCACCCCTCTATTTTTACGATATCGGCACATGTGAAGGTAAGATCGACGACAAGGTAGAAGACCCGCGTATCGTAGGAGTCGTGAAGGAGTTTGCTTAGAGAAGGCGTTGAAGCCCGATTTCATCCATGCACAAGTGCGCTTTCGTGGAGTACGGGCAAGTGTCATAGTTAATCCACCGCTTCTCGGTTGGCCAACTTTGATATCGTAACCCGACTTGGTGACCCTTCGTCGCCACTGTAAGCCCCTTCCATCCTATATTTCTATAGCTCGGTTTACTATTATTTCTGTTTACCATTATCTGTTACTAATAGACGTGTTTGTGGCGTGATCCTGGCGCAAACACGTGTGATTAACGACCCATTAAAAGTGGGGTGTGACAGGAACTAGTTACTTGATGGTTTGATTAGTCTTTTTGCCCTAAACTAAAATGTGCCTAAGTGACAAACGTTTGCACATTAGTATTGCTTTGAGCATCAACCAGAGTTTCTTTCGGCCTCGCCTCGTTTAGGCACATTTCAAGACCTTTCGAGTCTTGAAAAGCGTGTTCTAACCCAAACCCTTCACACAGATTAGGGTTAGCCATGGTGCGGCCTTGAAGGCCTCTCACCCATTAGCTTCCTTGTGCATCCTAGGTTGTATAACCCGTTGACTCGCCCTCCTGTGTTTCAAGATGGGTTGCATCAGGAGCTCATAGGTCGTTGCATTGCAGCGCCAACGATCGATGCAGCAGCAAAAGCCATTCAACACAACCAAGGTGCATAGCCAGCACCATGTCCGCCTCTGGACAATTTCAAGCACTCTTTGACACTTTTTTGAAATCATTTTCATATTTCCCTCACAATACTTATTTGCTTTTGGTCTCTCACCTGTATTTAGCCTTGGACAGAGTTCATCTCCTGATGTGAGCTGCATCCCTAGACTATCGACTCGTTGATGGTGAGTTGTGGTGTGACAGGGTCTGGGTCAGACGGGATCTCACCCTCCCAGGCGTATCTTTATAGGGAACTTGGGCCTGGTCTATCGCTGAGAACGTCTTTCCATAGTGTAATTCAAGTGACCAAGCCACTTAGCTCGGTCCGGATTTGCTCGCCGTTAGGGCGTCCGCAACGGGAACGGTCGACGTCTCCGGCTGACCGTATTTCACACACTAAAATAATATAGCTACTGTTTGCATTGCTCCTCTCCCTATTGGTTGTCGCAGCATAGCAGGGACCTCCGACCATACACACGCTCGCGTTCAATGCTCCGAGCTAGCGACGAGGGACTCGCTAGCGATTAGTTTTTTAATTGGTTTAATCACTCCGAGCTAGCAAATAGACCGCCGTTGGAGAGGCCCTTAGTAGAGGAGGAATCTAGTAGGTTTTCTTCTTATCCACTTATTTGTATGGATATTAAACTCGATTTAGTATCCCCGACTGACCTAGGGTCGAGTTGATCATTACTTCTCTTTGAAACGTTGTCACATCAAAAAATTTGCAGTAATCTATTAATTAATATAGATAAAACTCATTGAAATTGGCCTAAGTAGTTTTTTTATAATATGAGCTCGAAAATGTTTTTTTTTTTTTGAATTGAGCTCGAAAATGTTTTTCAATGAGCTTTCGAGGAACAACTATATATATTATCTATAAAAAGAAGCTCCTAAAAAAAAAAAAAATTCTATAAAAAGAAGCTCCGTGACACGCAAGAAAAGGGGCGATATGAAGCGATAAGCGCTGTCAGTTAGGCGTCGCCATCTCGAAGCAGTTGCTTCCCCATCATCTCACAAAACTAAATTAAAAACTCATTCAGGAAACAAATCCACTCGCCGCGGAAAACCTTCCTTCTTGGCCTCGTCAGGTCGTGTCGTCCGTCCCTTGGCGCCCCTGAAATTGCTCGACGCGTGGCGTGGCGACTCGGGTCGGGCGGATGCCGGTCGACGTGGAGGCGGCGATGGACCCACCTCAGCCGGCATCGCCGTGCACCTCGTCGTCGATAGGTGGGGACAGCGACGAGTGCTCGCCGCCGGGGAAGGAGGAGGAAGGGGATGGGGAGGTGCAGAGCGCGTACGCGGGAGGAGGAGAAGGAGGGGGCGGCCTCGCGGGGTTGGAGGCATTGGAGGAGGCGCTACCAATTCGGTGAGTTTTTGTCAGTTTATTGTTTTGATTGTTTTTATTCCTGATATGAAATTGGTTCTGTATTTTAATTTCTTAGTTAAGATGCTAATTTACGGGAATCTGTGAAGTTAAGATGCTAATTTGCTTAGTTTGATGTATTCCCTATTGATTTCTGTATTTTAATTTCCCTGAAAAAAAAAATATTCAGGTTAGTTTATTGGAATTTGCAGATATTACTCTGTGGTGTGATTCTGCTGCTTTTTTTGACAAATGGTACACTGTTATTTTTGGGATCCAATGAGTATTTTCGGGATATTAGCTTTGTTAATTCAGAAAGGAGGAAATGTGAGATTAAATATAACCTTGGAGTTGGATGTCAGGGAGTAGAACCACGAACTGTCATTAGGTGCTTTGGCTAAAAAATGCCAAAGTTGTTTGGTGTTAATCTTCATAGTTTTCATATGCCTCTTTGCAGTAGCTGCTTCTTTTAATTAGATCTATCTGCAATTTCACATATATCATTTTTGTTTAAATTACCTTGTGGTAAACTGTTCTGAAATGATTATCAGACTATCAAAGTATCCGTATCGTTTGAGAGAAATAGGATCAAAATAGGATCATGCTTCTTCTAGATAATTCTGACATGTCAAGCTCATGTGGCAAGGCTTTGGCATGTGATCGAAGTAGGACTAGTTAGCTTTTGTATTTAGGAGATGAGTGGTATTTGCATATATTAATATTGCAACCATATCAACAATTTCAATACATAATCAAACATTTCTTAAATTTAAACGTAGAATATGGAAATCAATTATTTGTCTGGAATATCTGGCATGGGAAATGCATGTTGGTAATAATGGCACATTTTGGTTGGGATGTTAAGTAACTGAAAAGGACCTGCCTCACAAGGTACCAACCAATCTTAAGCAGCAACTTTCAGGTGACAAAGACTGTAGTGGTTTGAGAGTCTTTGAACCACAGAAAATCAATTATTGGCATATAAGCCACCAATAATAGCATCCATACACTTCAGCATAAGTACTGTTCCCCCACAGCATATCCATGGCATCACTACCTTTGGATTTGTTGTTTAGTCAAAAATCAAAACATGACCTTTTTTTTTGAAGTATTTATCTCTTCAAACGCGCAGGAGCACTGTGCAATAATAAAGGGAGTTTAAGAAGAGTAGAGGACTTATACAAGCCCATTGGGGAAGGGTTTAATACATGGACCTTGCCAAGGAAACAAAAGGGAAAAGTTCACCCACATATATATGTGCAAATGCCACTGCTGTATTAGTTTCCATACTCCACAAGATGGTCTCATCCCTTATATCTTGCATAATGACATTGAAATTAGGAGAGGTCACCTCACAGAAGCATCTATTACTGTGCTTCCATAACCACCAAGCGACCAAAATTACTAATGACTTGAAGCCTTTGCAGTAGAGTCCCTTGCTGTATTGCTTGACAACTTACCACGAAGCTTGAAGCCACCGCTCAGTTAAAATAACATCATCTGGCCTTGGTGTTTGTTGCTGAAATGTAATATCATACCAACGTCTCTTTATCACTACAGTATGTTTGAAATGTGAAACAGCATGCTTAATTTTTTGTGTAGGGGATTGAGTATTACTTTTGTGTCGAAAAATGTGATTGGACTTCTCAACCCAGTCATCTGACAGTTAACTTCGGTCTTTTGCTATATTGCTAACTGGTTGCTTGATAGCTTCTACATATTGCTTTTCTGACAGATTTTTTTAATAAATTGGGCAGGCGCAGCATATCCAAATTCTATAATGGTAAATCCAAATCATTTGCGTGCCTTAAAGAAGCCATAACATTTTCAGGCTCTGCAAAAGACATTACTAAGCCAGAGAACGCATACTCCAGAAAACGGAAGAATCTCCTTGCCTACAGCATCATGTATGGAAATTCACATGAAACATCAGCAGCTCAAGTTTATGAAACTGCCCATCCTAAGAGGCTTGCTAGTTTTAGTAGAAACTCTTTGGTGACCTTGGCTAGCAGCAGTTCAAGGAGCAGCAGCACTATCAGCATTGAAGAGCATGAACTGCCTGAGCATGTCCAATCTCCTCGTTCACCTGATGGTTTTATATCCGCACCACAATACAGCTCTTGCATGCCTAATACACCATCTGTGCCTATGAGGTCATTGTCCATGATGGATTTGCATGGTCTTCATCGACCAAGTTCCTCAGTTCGTCTCAAAGATAGGAAATAGGAAATACGAATAGACTTGGATTCAGAGGATTTTCCATTTGTTTTGGTCATCTTTTTTGCTCGAGGTTTCTAGTACATCTTCTCTAATAGAACTTAGGTTGGCATGGGGGTTTATGGATAAATAAGAGAGCATGTGTGTTTGTAAAATAGTTTACTCCATTGTAAATTAGCATAAAAATGTACTAATATATGAATGTCTGTACTGATGTAACCATGTTCACCTGTAAATTAACAAATATATCTTCTAATAATACCTTTTACTCGTCTTCTCCATCATGTATAAATTAGACGTTCAGATAACAAGACATGGTCATGGCTTGCGGTTTGCCTGAATGTGTACATAGTCAACTTCAACCTTTTGTCTATGAAAAGGCGTTACCAAGTGGCCCATAATTCTTTTATGCAGAATTACATGTTGATCAATGGAGCTGAGGAATAGTTTCAGAGAGAGTGATTAAATCATAACAGATTAAAGATAACAAAGCAAAGATACAAATAAACAGAGTTTAACAGAACATAAATCTTCATCCGGTGCAACATCACTTTAGTTCAGCGGAGTAACTACTTTATTTTTGAAAAAGAAAACGGAGTAACTACTTACTCCCTCCATTTTTAAACATACTATGTTTAGGACAAGCAAATTAGTTTACTTTTAAACAAATTAGCTTTTCCTAAACATCA
The DNA here is from genome assembly GCA_015847255.1 of Hyparrhenia diplandra. Taxonomy (NCBI): domain Eukaryota; kingdom Viridiplantae; phylum Streptophyta; class Magnoliopsida; order Poales; family Poaceae; genus Hyparrhenia; species Hyparrhenia diplandra. Next base: position 52,596 of record JADLZK010003610.1, read on the forward strand.
TACATTTAAAAATGTTGGGAAATTACATACATTATTCAAATCTGGTTTAACTTCAGGAGAAAACTCATAATGAGCCCTGGTCTCTCTTATTCTCAGGCTGCTACTATTATTACTGCACCGCTACACTCCACGAATTACTCGCGGCCATTGTTGGAATCCTCAGTGCTGTCCATGAACAAATAATCATTCAGGACGTCAAGGTTGCCATCAGCACCGCCGATGAGCGAGGTCCCTGCAGCATCGTCGCCGGTGGTGCCCCCAGCTGCGCCACCCTGCTGGTAGTCTACACCGGTCTCGTACACGGGAGCATCATCCAGCCCCAGGAGAGCTTCCAGTGGGAATATGGTGTCGTCGTACTGATCAGGAGAAAACATTGCATCATCGTTGGCGTTGCTGAAAAATGCTCCTCCTCCTGCCATTGTCAGCTCATTCACATTCGAAGCCATGTCAAGAACCTGATTATTTGGGGCCATGAGTGATGTGCTGCTGTAGGTGCTGAAGTCGTCGCCATTGTTGGGTACTTCTTGTCTTGCTGCTGCTGCATGTGTTGGTGCCACACCGTGACCAACATGCTGTGGCGCCACGGCTCCTTCAGCGTTGTAGTTGGTGTAGCTGTTATTGGTGTTGAACGCGTCCATGGCTTCTTCCCTGTTTGCTGCCACAATGTGACCAATGTGCTGCCGCTGAGGCGCCATGAGTGCGCTAGAGCTGTTGTACATTGCTGCTGTAGCTGCCTCGGCATCCGCCACCGGGGACCATGATTGGGCTCGGTGGTTGCCATGTTTGCTACTCCCGTCGGCGGTGCGATGTTGCCAAAGACGACGTTGCCGGCCGCGGGTTGGTTTTGGTTCCAGTGTGGTGTCGTTGTGGCATTGGCCTCGATAGTCGTCGCTGCCGCCGGTTGCTGCTGCTGCTGCTGGGGTACCAGAGGTAGTGCTGCTTCCTGGTTCGCAGCAGGTTAAAGAAATATGTAATCGTGTAATGTAACTTTTAGATTGACAATGGAGTAGTAGAATTTTTCACAAACTAAGACGACACAACGTACAAGTACTAACTGCAAACTACTCCATCAATCCAGAAATGATAGGAATATCTGATCATATAGAAGTCATAGAAAATAGATTTTAACATATAACTTCTCTTATATAGTAGTCATTTGCTAAAGATTTCATATCATCTGGCACTTTGAATGCAAATCTATTGATGCAAGTTTAATGTCCTAAATTTGCACATAATCTCTTGTAGAATTCCCAAACCATATATAGAGGGGCATGAAGAAAAAAACACATCAGGCCAAAAAGGCTACCTCACGAGTATGTGTTGGGCAATATGTAGACAAAGTTATTACTGTTTGTAAAATTCCAAAATTTTAGTAGTAATTATCATAACATTATGCCCATTCCAAAATATAGTAAAAAAAAGGATGCAACTAGTGGTCGTGTAAACAGGCAAACGGATTTTAGAAGAAACTGGCACCTTGTTGCTTCCAAAATGTAATACTTGTGAAAAAAATGTAACTAGCCAATATAGTACGAATTAAATGGGCAAATGAATTTTAGAAGAAATTGGCACCTCCTGTTGCTGGCTAGGCACGTCATCCCTCTCGTGCTCTGCTGTCACGTTCATCTTCCCCTTTCTCTGCTTGCCTGCCTGGTCTCCTGCTTGATAAAAGGAGAGAGTTGACTATCCAGAGAGAAGGTTCATATATATGTTTATAATTAATTTCTACTATATAATATACAAACAAATCGGATGAACTTTTGTGCTTCTACTGCATAATATTTGTGTGTTAAAGTCTTACAGAAATGCCATACATGACGGGGGAAAAAAATCATTAGACCATTTTCTGTCCTCTATCAGCATTAAACAAAACGACGAGTATATGTTTGGAGCAGATGGATTGCAGTGCTTCGATGATCAACCATACCTGCGATGGTGGTCCCGGAGGAGTCGGCGCCGGCGCCGGCGACGGTGTTGCAGCCGCTCTTCCTCTTGCGGGCTCTAGATCTCCTGCCGGCGCCTACCACCTTGAAGTGGACTCGATCTTCGTGGTTCTCCCTATCCTCGTCGTCTACGGGGGTGTTGGAGCTGGAGCCGCCTCCGGCCATATATGCCTGAACGGCGGCGGTGGGAACCACGCGCCGGCCGTCGTCGGCTCCAGGTAGCACTTGTTCCACGCGATGACCATGGCCGTTTTTTGGCATCCCCGAGCGTTTTTCTCCAGGTAGTACCAGTAACAAAATGATTAGTTTTAATCTTTTCCTCTTTCCTTGATGTGATGCTGTTTTGTGCGCGATGACCATCCACAGGTGCTTACAGTATATGACATGCCTAGATCGGTTGGCCACGGAAGTCGAAGCTGGTGGGACTCCTGAGGACGTAGGTGGCATCCCCGTGGGAGCGTTCGGAGAACAGGCTTGGAGTGTTTGTGACAGATTTTATGTGATCAAATTTATGAGATTTTTTAAGTATCCGCCTCGTCGCCGGTGTTATAACTCATGAACCGCCACGTGATCTCGCGGCAAGACTGCACGTACCAGAAAAAAAAAACAAAAAAAACAAAATGATTAAAGTTTTAATCTTTTTCCGTAGATATATTTTCTTTCACTGCTTGATGAATGATGCTGTTTTGTGCGTGTAAAGCGTATAGAAATATGCATCGATCATCGCCATGGTAGCGTCGTGCTTAGGATTTAAGTTTACAGTATATGACCGGGATGCCTTTTGAGATCGGAAATAAAATAAAATAAAATAAAAAATAGGGACAATGCCACGGAAGTCGAAGCCGCTGGTGGTGCCCTTCTCCAGCGTTGACGAGGACCACATCGACGTCTCCCGGTATTCAAAGACCACAAGCTCTTGTCCTCCAGAGAAGACCCCTCCCATTAAGTGCTGAGGTAGGGCTCAAGGGCACGAGGTCACTGCAAAGCCAGAGGTGTGGCACGCTCTCCTCGAGAACCCTGGGTATTATCCCATGACAATTAGGGGAACGTTATGCTGGCCAAAGAAAAGAACAGAGCCCACAAAAAGTGAGGCTTGAGCAGTGTTTCCTAGACAGATTTTATTGTGATCAAATTCGGCCCATTGCTATGATTTTTTACCATGGGGCTATGACCCATGGTAATGACTCCAACAATATTGTTGTAGCATAAATCAGAAAAGGGTACAATCATCGCCATTACTAGTTAACGTATAGAAATCGTTATGACAGGGTTAATTTAGTCAAATTAGAAAGAGTCCGGATTAAAAGTTGAGTCCTCTCTATAAATATAAAGGGAGATGTATCCTTTTGAGATCGGATAAATAGCTGCCATGCCGCGCCCGGCGCTGCCCTTCTTCCCCGCAACAACAACCTGCGCTAGGGCGCCAACGACCGCCCCGGTGCCACCCACAGACCAATGGATTTGGTTTGTAACATTTGGTTTCAAAATCAATCAAAAGATAAATAGTAAGTTTTTTTAAAAAAATCTATCTCTATCTATCTATATCTCTATCCCTACTATTACCTATAATAATTAATAATAATTTAAAAAGCGACAACTTCTTCCGACCCATTTTTTATTCCCAAAATATCATGTGCCCTCCGTATATCCCGTATGTGATCTAGACTCACGACCCTCCTGATACAACGGAATCCGATTCCAAGAGATATTGGGTCTTGTTGCAGGACGAGCACATTTGCTAGTAATGTTAAAAAGAGATCTTGGTGGCTCACAGCTCATAATTTAACAAAAGCGCAGTAAACTATGCAATATGAATAAAACTATTTTATTTAAGAAAAAAAGTGAGATATTTAAAAATTGACGCAAAGAGCAGGCACAATTATTGATTTGAATCTTGCTTAGTCCAAGGTATATATAATAAAGGATATCATTTTCCCCACGAAATATGGGGTAACAAACTTGGTCTAAAACATGATCTATCTTCAAAATATGAAAGAAACACGAACAAAACGATAGGGCATAAAGAAACACCAAGTGCACATCATGTGACCACGGTATAATCTCCTTTCACTGCTGAAATTTCGACCACAAATGTTGAAGAAAACATCATATCATTGCCTGTTTTCTATAGATCGTAAATGGAAACAACAGATCTCATGCCCAAAAAACTTTCCAAACAAATACCCAAAATACATATGGCTTCTGCATCTTCTGGAGGAATACATACTTCAAGAACATCTATAACTAGAAAATCGTATTGCCAACTCAAAAGATCACAGTTTACCTTTAAAGTTTAGGAGAGAAAGAAGCATGGAAGATGACTTGATGAACCTTGCATCATCATCCACAATCAAGGCTCTGATGCCATTGGGGAACATTGTTGCCATCTCCCGGTTCATTTGAGGCAAACAATGGGGGGTGTGTGGACTTACGAGAAGGGATTGCAACTATAATAGATTTATTTATAGGCTATTGGGGGTGTAGGGGCAGTAGAGAAGGCTATTTTTTTAAAAAGCAGTTGATAAATGTTAGACTAGTGATAAACAATAAAGTCTAATAACATTCTTCGCTTGTGCCACTTTTGCTATTTTTGGTTTAGAAAATTATCCTCATGGCTTAAACTTAGCAGCTACTCCCTCCATTCCAAAATGTAAAAGTCATTCCAATTATCTTGGAGAGTTAATGCATTTCAAGTTTGACTAAAATTATAAAGAGAGTTTGTATGTTGCAATGCATGGGAAGTATCCATTTGAATTCCATTGCATCCGTCTTCATTTGACAAACAACATACTCCAGTAGAGAGTCACTATAGAAAGAATGAAGTCACTAGAGATAGAATTATACATGTCTGCATTCAATATGTACTCATTCTAGAGAGAAATGGGAGAATAAACTTTCCATTACAACATACAAACTCTCTTTATAATTTTAGTCAAACTTGAAATGCAATAACTCTCCAAGATAATTGGAATGACTTTACATTTTGGAATGGAGGGAGTAGCTGCTAAGTTTAAGCCATGAGGATAATTTTCTAAACCAAAAATAGCAAAAGTGGCACCATGTGTGCTAAGAATGTTATTAGACGAGTTTTATTGTTTATCGCTAGTCTAACATTTATCAACCTCCGCTTTTTAAAAAATAGCCTTCTCTTCTAGCCGCAGAAAAAAAAGACAAACAACATATGCCAACTAACTATTTTGTAGATTTCAATTCATTCATATCCTTTTTATGGTCTACGGTTCTCTTTCTTTTTTTTCTTCAAATAATTATATATTATTCCTCTATCTGTATATAATAAACAATTATTTGTTATTCTCCCATTTCTCTCTAGAATGAGTACATATTGAATGCAGACATGTATAATTCTATCTCTAGTGAGACTTCATTCTTTCTATAGTGACTCACTGTCTTTAGTGACTCTAGTGTACCTATATAGTGACTCCACTTTATCTCTAGTTACTTATACATTGCCTTACCAATATTTAAGGCATGTTATTATCTTCCATCCATATGTACATACTGTCCACTTGATTTTGTGAATTCATATGATGGAAAAGGAAGTATCCACTTGAATTCTTATCATGCATTTGTGTGTGGTTTGACTTGCAACGTCTACCATGGAACAACCCTAAGTTACAATAGAATCTTTTGAGCTCATAGTTCCAAACCATCTTTGTTTGTTGCCTATTTTGTAAGTTTTGGTTTAGAGTATAACATCAAGTTTAGTAAATAATCTCCCCTGGTCTCTCTCTCTCTCTCTCTCTCTCTCTCTCTCTCTCTCTCTCTCTATCTCTATCTCTATGTGTGTGTGTGTGTGTGTGTGTGTGTGTGTGTGTGTGAAGATTTCATGATCATTTCTAACATCGCTCTTATCTCTACTTACTCGCAAATCACCTTATCAGTCATCATAAAAAAAGAGTTTTTGTCCCATATGTGTAAAGTTTGTCTACTAGATTGTGCAAGTTTATATGTTGCAAAAAGGAAGTATCCACTTCAACCCAGTACATACATCTCTACTTGAGTAAAATATATTTTGCAACTACCCAGTTTTGTGGGTCCCTATGGATGCGAAGCCTCATATGGTATTATATCTCTCTCTCTAAATAATTATCTCTACTCCATTCTATATCTATTGACTTCATTCTATCTATAGTGACTCTTTATCTATCTATAGTGTGTGTGGTACAGGGCATCCTGGTCGTCCAGGCGTCAGCGTCGCCCATATTATAGAGGTATGGTTTGCATGTACATAGAGGTAAAAGTGTGAGTATTGAGCATACACATCTGCATTCTGCACCGTGTATGAATGAAAACGAAATGGTCACAGGGAACTCCCCATATATAGCAAATGTACAATTGCACCAAGTATCTATTTTTACAGCAAACAAAACTTTTGACAGGGTTACCTATACATTATTAAATCTAATTGTTTGGTAGAGTAATTTTGTTCCTCTCTTTGAACTCTTACACTCTATTAGGTCGTTACTTGTCTACACCAACTACTGATGACCATTGTTCTTGTCTTGTGGGTGCAAGAAATCAGACGCATTGTCGTCCTTTAAGTACTCTTCCAACAATTCAAGACCGTCATCGGCAGCTCCCTATGTTCCTGTTTGGTCCCAAACCACCACTTTCCCCACCATTTGACATGCTTGTTGTAGCGTGGGTGGTGTTGGCGCTATCATCAGCTGTAGTAGCCTGCTGGCCTTCACTGTGCACTAGGATGTCGTCGTCGAAATCCCAAAGAGGGTCCAGAGAGAGCATTGTGTTGTCATCGTACTGGTCAAAAAGGTAACAATGCTGCCATTTCACCATTCCCATTGAACATTGCACTAGACCATGGAGACTCCACTAGTGATCCATAGATGTCTGGTGCTCCCAACTCCACCTGATTCCCAGTTGACACCATGAGATCTTGAGGTGCCATGAATGATGCACTGTTGCCACCATTCACACCTGTCACCATGGATGATGATGCAACATTGCAGTTGCTGAAGTTGCCACTGCCGACCATAGCTGCTAACTCGTTTGTAGCCGGGTCCAAGAGTCCACTAGCACTGTTGTTAACATTGTAGGACCTCGGGAATGTGTCGTTCATCTCCTTCATGGCTTGGAACACATCATTGAAGCTATCTGCTTTTTGTTGAGCACCAACGCTCGGGGACTGAAGGTGTGCCACAACAGTGTCCCCATGCGCTCCTGCTTCTGAAGCACCTGCACGTGATGCTCCAAAGGTTGTGTCACCACCAGCCATATGCATGAAAGGATCTACGGCCAGTGGTTGCTGGAAGGAAAGCATGATGGGTATGGTCTCACGACAACGCCCCATCCAGTTGCCTTGAAACCGCGGGAAGTTGTTGAGGCTGGCCATGGGTTGCTGCAGCTGACACACTTGTGGTGGCAGTTCTGGCACTGGCGCTTGTGATGTGTGTGCCAGTGCTTGGTATGCTGGCAGCAGTGCTTGGGTGGAGATGTTGCTGGCGCCTGCAAATGCGGAGGCCTTGCTCTTGCTCGGCCCAGCAGTGTCCATGGAGATCATGGGAATGATGTGTGGCACGTTGAGCATCTGGTTCTGGACATCCATGGCCTGCAATACTCCTCGTCGGTTCTGCTGTGGAGGCTAGCATAATGGAAAGAAATATACACATGAATATGGTACTGTGGAAAAGAAAATATGCAGGTACGAATGGACAAATTGATAATTTGAAGAAAATGGCACCTGTTGGTGGCTAAGAAGATGTGCTCGAGTTTGTGCATGATACACTGGCAATGGTAGCAGTGCTGGCGTAGAGGTGTTGCTGGCTCCGACCCATGGAGCGACATTGCTGCTGCTCGGGCCAGCAGCGTCCGTGGAGATCATGGGGTTGTTGCGTGGCAAGTTCAGCATCTGAGGGACGGGCTGCATGAACAGAAACCGGACGGGCTGCTGGTTCTGGACACCCACGGCTTGGAGTCCTTGTCGGTTCTGCTGTCCAGGCTATAAATAAATGGAAGAAACATATATATACTGCATGAATACACTTCAGTAAGAAATAAATGTTGAAACTGCCAAATAAAATATATGATCAGAAATTTTGGTGAGCCAGTGAGTATATGTTGTTTGAATACAGTAGTTATTTACTAGTCAAGTTTGAGATCGAATAGTTAATTAGACAAATTGTTTCACTTCTCCTATAACTCAGGTGACTGATTTTTGTTTTTTTCAAACATGTAATTTAGTATTGTTAGCCATACAAAAAAATATGAATAATTATTCTTTTATTTGTACTAGTTGATTGTATAATATTTCTCACGGTAGTATTACTAGTTCTGTTAGCTCGTAGGGTATGAGTTGTTCATGCACGAACTCATTCTATTCTACAAAACAAACAAAATGAGAAAGTGAGACAATGATGGACCATTTCATTCCATAAAACCAAACAATCCCCAATGAATTAACAGTAGCTCGTCAGAAATGAAGAAGTGAAGTGAGTTTTAAATTTCAGCGGTGACGGTTAGAATGTTGTATATATCATATATTCCAAAATATGCAGATAATACGAATTAATGGACAAAACGATAATTTTGGAAGAACATAGGACCTGTTGGTGGCTAGGAACCACGTCGTCGTCGTCACGTTCCTTGTTGGTCGGCCTCCGACTGTAAAGGGACAAGGAACAAACAGTGAGAGACACATGATTAAAGTGGTTACTAACTCATTAATATAGGCATCAAAGTAAAGGTTTCTTTTCTGCGAACCTGAAAACGCGGCCACGGCCACGGCCGCGCCTGTAGCCGGAGGAGGAGCCGGCGCCGTCATGGCTATCATCCAGCTTCCTCCTTCGGCCTTTTCTTCCTTCCCCTGACCTCCTTGGAGAGGTCGTTGCCATCATCTTCTTCCTCTTCCTCTTCCTTCCTCTTCCCCTTGGTCTTCAGAGTTCGTAGAGGAGCTGGCCAAAAGTGCTTCTGATGGAGGCGGGAAGCGCTTGGTTGCCATGAGGCCATTCTAGCCACGACAATGTTCTATTGCCACGACGCAGCAAAACCTGGGACCACTGGATGATCCTCCACAGTCTACAGATGTCCTTAGCATCAAGGGGCCTCTGATTGATCACATAGGTAGCAGCAAAAACATTGCGTCGCAGAGCCTCAGCTACGTCGCCGGAGACATTGTAAGCAAAGGAGAAAACTGCATTCCACACAAAGCAAAATAAATATCATGTTCTTGTTTCGCTGCTGCATGATCATCGATCCTCTAATGCAACACGTGCATGGTGTGTGCAGTGCTTACGGTAGACGACTGGGATGAACAGATGGGTCTCCACGATTCCACGAAAGTCGAAGCCGCAGGTTGTGGCTCTCAACGCATCGATGAAGACAACATCGGCGTCTTTGAGTCTTCCGCTGAGGAGCTTAACAGCCGCCGCTGGGTTGTCGCATGTGGCCACTGGCAAAAGAGAGACAAGTGAAGTGATGAGTAACTTCCGCTGAGTGTAATCATGCTAGACGTAGAAAGGATAATTTTGGGGGAAAATAGCAGATTCGAAGTGTGGTAAAAAAAAAAAACTACAATAGTAGCTAGTTCGTTTCTTGAAAAGGTAAGAGTAAAATATTTCAAAATGGTGCAAAGAAACAAACACGCTCAATTTGATTTGAATCTCATTAAAAAAAAAAAAACTTCCCTTAGGAAAACAACAAAGATCATGTCTTCCCCCACCCCCCCACACACCCCAAGACAACACCCACCACCCACCCCCCAAAAAGGTAAGGGGTATGGAAGGGAACTTGATCTAAATTGTGATCTACCTTCATATCCCGGAAGAAAACAAGAATAGCCTACAAAAATAAGTTTAATTTTTTTGTGAATAGCCTACAAAATAAGTTATGGAGTGTAATTATGCTCGACCAAGGAAAAAAGATTATATATTGTATAAAAGTTAGAGTGGGCACCAAAATACAACTAAACTGGAGTAATGAAAACTACAATAGTAGCTAAGTAATTTTCTTGAAAAGTTAACGGTAAAATATTTAAGAAAATTGGCGTGAAGAGAGAGATCCCGTGACTTTGATTTGAATTTCATAAAAAGGTAGTTTTCCTAAAAAAGTAACGGTAAAATATTTTAAAACAATTGGCGCCAAGAATGATCCCCCGTGATTTTGATTTGAATTTCATAAAAAGTAATTTTCTTGGAAAGGTAGAGGTAAAATATTTAAATAATTTGGCACTAAGAGCGATCCCGCAAGCAATGTTAATTTGCATTTCATAGGAAAAAATTTCCTTGGGTAAACAAGGAAGATCATCCTACAGAAAACATGAACCATATTAGAGCAGCATCACATAGCGCTGCTAAAACTTCCATCCATACATGTTAAAGGAAAAATCTTCCTCTTCTAGACTTTATTATACAGAAACATTGAGATAGCAGCAGCCTCAGACATATAAGTAAATAAAACTAGTAAAGCAGATATGATGAAAAAGTAATCACTATGCATGTGTAAATCATAGTCAGTTCTCAAGCATACCCAACGAGCTGGGTCACATAGAAGGTAGTATGCAAATCTTGTTCAAGAAAAACTTTCCAGCCAAATACAAATCACATGTACCCTACAAGTGCATCTTAATTTGAGGAAAACATTAGAACAAGCCCACGCAGTACCTTGGAAGTTTAGGAGAGAAAGCATCAGGCTAGCCGATCTTAGAAACCTTTTCATTGTTGTCGGCGACTAAAGCCTGTATCCTGTTTGGGAACGCGGCACGCGAGTCGTTCAACATCATACACTACTGGGGCAGTCAATTGTTTTGTTTGATGGCGACTGTGATGAGGGACAACTGCGGACTGATGAGAAGTGAAGTGGCTAATAAGGATGGACCTTGTATTTATAGTAGGCCAGGCAGGAGTGAGGCGTAGGGGGCTGAGAAGGGACAAGCCTTCCATCATGCTACATCAACATAGTGTAGATATAATTTCTACCATATAAATAATAATACTATGAAATTAAAATTTTAGAACCTGGCCCCCTAATGTGTTTCTTTTTTTGCTCTACCCGTCGTTATAAAGAAAAGGTGGCACAAGTTGTGAGATCTGTGATTTTATTGATAAAATTTACCCAGAATAACAATGCGACTTTTTAGCTTTTTTTTTAGAACACAAAAGTGTATTTCATTAAGGAGAATGCAACTTTTATCTCAATGTCTAAACACGCCTGTCCTTGTCCATTACCTTTGAAAGAAAATTAATTCATAACTCCACCGTTAAAATTGGCAATCTATTATATGAGACTATGATCGGTGTGCTCATGAGAACAAAATGATGTGCAGTTTTTTTAACACGTTACAATCGTTTTGTGGTCCTTGTCTATCTCTTTCTATCTCTATCGCTATCTCTATCTCTCATATAAAATAGTTTATTATTCTCAGTACTTTATTATATCTCTAGTTACTTACGCAATGTCTTATGTTAGTACATGTTTTATGTTCCATCTGAGCTAGGAAGCGTGCACTCTATTACCCGGCAGAGGGGTAGATATAAAGGAACTTTATTCCTATACTATAATATTATATTCTACTGAACGCCATTTGAGCTTTTTATATTCTACTTTACTCCATCGGTGTAGAGTATCTTCTATCTATATATATCCGTTTGTGGTTCATAGAGATAGAAGATGTCGTGTATACGTAGTCTCGTCACACACGAGACACGTTTTGACTTCCTTTGGTCTCAACTACTGAACTACATGAAAGCATTCCTATAAACAAATTAGTACTAGTTGATTTTTTTTTTTCTCTCTGATGTCTTTCAGAGTGTCTATGCGTAGTCCACAAGAGAGTGTAGGTGAAGACGCCCGGTGGCGGTGGACTGTGGGATGGGGGAGGAGGGACAACATGCATGCATATGGTGTGCATCATTTATAAATGTATCTAGCTAGTCTTGTATCGAGATTTTGAGTGCGGTTGTGACAGAAGTATGTTTTTGCACCATGTGTTTTTTTAGTAATAATTTGATTATAAAATTAAAGGTGCATATAAATGAAAAATGTATGCATTCATTTTTTAGAAGAAATTAAGTGGGACAATATACTCTCCCTCGGTCACAACTCACAAAATACAATGGAAGTACATACTGTTTGGACTTTGGATTGGAGTGTAATTATCTCTAGGTGACTAACAACGTCTGCCCACCTACCACTTTTGGCACATCTCACAACTCAGCATGTGCAGCCTTATTTTCTCTCTTTTTTATTAGAAACAGAATATTATATTCCTCTAGTAGAATAGTAATAACCTATTTTAAAGATTTGTTTAATGCAGGCCATCAGACAAAAATACTAAAATTCATTTGATCTTTTATATCTAGGATTCCTTATATCTATATCTATATCATATATATCTATATCTATGTCTATATCTATATCAATATCTATATCTATATCTTTCGGTGGTGCTAGCGCCAGGACGCTTAGACGGATGCCCTCACCTGCACTCCACATACGGGCTGACCCCATGCGGCGCCTATGCCCCACCCAATCCCCTCATGCCCCCTTCAACAGTTGCAAAGATGCATGTCACGTTGCAATATGTGCAACATCTGTGATCTACTTTTGATACATCCGTATATAATACTTGCAAACATAACGCCTAAACACAAATGAAACACTTTAATCATGCACCGAAAACACTTATCAAAAAAACAACTAAAACACTTGAAAACCATTGCAAACATACGCAACATCTAGATAAAACACTTGCAGATCTACTTAAATATATGAAACATTCGTGATAAACACACTTTGCAACATATGTCTAAAAATAGATGAAATATTAAGAGCAAACATTTGCAACATATTGATTTGCAACATCCTAACCTACTTTTGCAACATCCACACAAACAATTGCAACATACCTTTAAAACATATGAAACACTTGAAACATAGGCTCGAAATATTCGACCTATCCCGGTGCGGTCTCCTTCGCTCTCGCAGTGGGGATGCCGCGGCCGAGAGCAGGAGGCGAGGCCGAAGGGCTTTTCGCCAGGCCCGAAGATGCTTTGCACCGGGCGATGCCCGGTCAGCGTCTGCCGCATGAAAGACACGACGCTAGCCACCTCCCCGTGGACCGTAGGACGGCTGAGGAAGCGGTCCCCACATGTGGGCACGGTGGTGTCCACGCTATTAGATGGGGCAGGTTGCTAAGGAGGAGCCGCAACAAGGGAGGTCCGTGGGTGGTGTGGGGGCTTGAGCGGTGAAGGTGGTTGCGATAGGTTTTGGGGGACGGAGAGAAAGGAAAGCCATTAACGATGAGAATGGGGGAGCGAGGTCTCTCATCTCATTTAATTATTCGGCCGGCGCAAAAGGAAGGGGTGGACACGAGCAAATTATAAAGAAAATGGGATGCGTTATTGAACGGTCTCAGAGGCCCATGGAGGCGCTTCCGTATGAACGGATGCCCGGCACACGGCAAGGCAGCAAGGCTGGCCAGTGATTGTGCCAACGTGAAAATATCCAGGGCGAGGGGATGGGCATATATGGCGCCATTGTCCTGGAAATAAAGTCTCGATTGGAGAACTTTTCAAGGATTGATTTCGCCTTTAGTTCAAATATTGATGCACATCTCCTAGCTAGAAGCTATGTAAATTTATGAATTGGTAGACATGTTTGATTTTTGGAGCCTCCCGATGGCATTTTTTAACTATATTTCCATGAATGAATAACAGTGTCCACTCCAAAAAAAAGAATTACCAATATCTCGTTATGTCATCGGGTAGCCTAGCCTCATCTCTCGTCATGCGAGGCACGATTCACTTTATTTTGGTCTAGGCTACAATGCAACTGTAAGCATACAAATCAGGAGGGTAGAGTGGGGGACGAGCAAGGCATGCATGATGCATCACACGGTTCATTTTCCTTGATCTAGGTACATGCAAGTGTTAGAATAGGAAACGAGCCTATCACGCCTGTACCCCACTATCCCATGGGCTTTGCCTATCCCTGGCTCCCCATTTGTCTAAATGGATTAAGCATTCTCCCCTTCCTTTTCAAATACGCTTTATAGCAAAGCATACAAATCACTTTACTTGATCTAGGCTACGTGTTGGTGTGGAGAATTGGCGGAGGGTTTGTTGGGACTAGCGCCCGCCGCAAATTTGAGCCTCAGCCTCGCCCCAGCCATGAATTTCAAATTTGAATTCACTCTTCCATCAAGTTTAACTTTGGTTATTAAATATATCATAGTAGATTTTTTTGAAGATATTATAATAGAAATTAGCAGTTAACAATGTGGTCTTATGGATTGTACTAGTCAGCTTACGAGAAGAGAGAGAGAGAGAGAGAGAGAGAGAGATGAGGTGCCCTTTATAAGCTCGGCTCAAAGTAAGCTAACGCATGTGCTTCTGAAACAACAATAATCTGAGTATCCAATCTTGACCATATAATAGGAAATAATAATATTCTATCAATAGTTTATAGTTTGCATGATGCAGCAGCAGATTTTCAACTGCTTCAAGATAACCGAGAAACCTTCCAAAAATAAAGTTAACCAAGAAAAAACAAAGCATTTCAAGAAAGTTCTCTACACGGCAAACTGGTATAAGCAAAAAATAGGTTCACTGGTTGACAAAATATTCCCACTTGATGCTCGAGAATGTAGTGTCGTTCTCCACACAAACTAACGGTTATCCTTTTGCACTAGTATGCTCCCTTCTATTCCGACGATTTTGACCGATGTATTCGAAAGTGACCCTTTGAGGAACAAATCCGTGACCTGCAATGAAATGTTCTGGCAGTAAGTATGGTTTCAAAGCTCCCAAAAACAACAGATGCTCTTTTACTCAGAGATGATACTACTAATCAACATGTGTTCCTTATTATGTTTCCTGTTGATAGAAAGAACATAATTGAACTGCTGACAGAGAGGGCATATTACAGGAAGTATATTTGTTTATGTATACTGTTGAGACAGCATTCCTCTGTTTGCTAGGAATGTCATCATACCTGGGTACAACCAAATAGCTTAAGAATCCTCAATGATGGGGAGCTATCAACAATCAGCCCCAGAGCTTCGTCTGTCAGTTCACGGCAGAAGGAAAGATCCAGAGCCTCTAATAGAACAGAACACTTCCGAGAAATTGCAAGAGCAGTGAGGTCTCCAACCTAAATTAGATACATCAGATGAGAACTAATTATGAGTGGTGGATTTTTCACATTCATCATAAGTGAAATAGATGAAAGAAATTGCAAGAGCAGTAAGGTCAACCTATACAGATGAGAACTAATTATGAGCAGTGGATTATTCATAGGTGCAACAGATGAAAGACATCACTAAAATTGGTCAAGGAAACAGCACTTAACCAACTTAATAAAATTTCAATTGAATTGAGAAGAAAGAACCAACTTTTTTGCCCGTTTGATGGAACCTGAACAAACTCAAACATGCCCATGCCGATTTGCAGCTCATTCATACTCTACATTGTGTCCAACCCATCATGTCTCTCAAAATTCATGTTATATGCTTACACCAAAGAAGAACAGCCATTAAGTTCCAGCTTGAATAAATACACTATCTGAGTGCATAAATGAAATGCACCTCCCCATTCAAGCAGTGTGATACCTGTTAAGGGCTCTCTAACCCCTGCACACTATAGTGCTCCTGACCAGCCAACAAACATTTGTTGCATGTAATGCCATCCTAAGGTTTACTTAGTCCCTTTTTTATCAGTAACAGATCTTCATATAGTAATTTGCATCTATGTTCACATCATGTCATATCTGCTCCACACTATTAGTGCAACCTAAGTTGCAATTAAAAAAACACCTTTTAAATCCATCCATAAATAGTTTTTTCCCACTCTGTGGTATTGAAGCTTTGGCATGGCCTCTTGCTCAAAAAGAAGGAAAATGACTAAAGGATCTACATCTAAACAAAAATTCCCAAGGATAACATTTATGTCATTAGAGAATCACCAAATATACAAGCAGAGAGAATGGATCAATTACCTTCATAATATTGTTTAGCATTAACTCAGTCAGGCATCCTCCAGATTCTTCCAAATATTGAGACACGGCTTCATCACTGTAATAATAGATCAAGTTGATTGATTATACCATCAGGAAGAATTTGCAGCGATCTCATTACACAATAGAGCATAGTCGGATCAAGAAGAAATAAGAGTACCATCAAGTAAAATTAATGGGTGATACTTTTTGCTAAAATGGAAGACATGAGCTTCACAATAGGACACCTTCAGGAGCATGGAAACCAACCAAGAGTCACTAAAGTAGTGGTTTAACAGCCCTTTTCCTTTGTAATCTATCAGTTCTAAGTATTTCATCAATTTTAAAAACAGCAGTAATTTAATTATGCAGATGGCAGAACTAGCGCTACAAGTGACTAAGTGGGCCATGACATATTACCTCAGACCTTCATTACAATCAATCAAAACAAATATCAGCACTTCTAATGCACAAACATAATAGAAGGGCAAATGAGTAGCACAGATAAAATTATTAGAATGCTAGATAGAAGTTAAATAATACATGCATAACAATCATTATGCATTTGAGCTTGGAAAACAATATGCAATGGTACACATTAAAAAAATTAACGTAAAGGTCATGAATGCACAGGATCAACCGAAAAACAGGGAAGTGGGGCAATACCTGAATGCATTTCTTTTGAAGCTTTAGTTTCCTTTATTAGCCTACAACCGCGAAGATGCCTCATTGCTGAGTCACGCAGCCTATCCAAGTTGCGGAGGTCCAACGGTTAATTTTGACAGTATTCCCCAATAGTCTTGATGGAAGATGAGGTAAGTTCTCTACATTTAGATAGCAAGTCAGATATGCAGTTCCATGTTGCTTCTCTATACTTGCATAATTTAATAACTATGGTACTGATACTTCCAAAAGAAAACAATAAGTAGGAATTTGTAAATACTTACAAGCAACCAGCGAATGCTAACTCCTTCAGATTTGAACCATGTACAGGAATGAGCTCCTTCACAAACTTGTCACACAATCGCTTGTATTCCAGACATTGACAAAACCTCTAGACGATTAATCTTCTGTAGAGCAGGAAGAATCGCCATAGCATCCACGTTTGTGCAGTCATCTATATACAGTTTTCTAAGAACTGAATGTAATTTATTTGCAAGAATCTCGATTCCAGATGAAGTGAGAAGAGAACACTCGCACAGATTTAGGGAGGATAAAGACGGTGCAGCAGAGATGATTGTGCCTAAACCATTATCAGAAAGCCGGTAATTTCCTTCAGAGATATTTTTCTCAACAATGGCATGCAGTTAGGAACCTTAGCTAAGGTACTTGGCAATATGTAATCAGGCATGCATCTCCCAGATATATCAAGCTGTAGATCCTACATGAAGACAAACACTAAATGAGTTCTCACAAGTTAATTTACCCAAAAGAAATAAGGTTGTATTGAAATGAATAAATAATATGTCCATAGCACAGAAACTGCAAGCAAATATTACCTGCAAGCTTTCAGTGCTGCATTTCCCAAAAGTTTTTTCAAAGTCATCCTCACTCAGCCATGAACACTCAATGAGATGCAGTTCTGTAGGACTGTCACACAGTAGTTCATGGAGAAGGTGAGTATTCATCTTCCTGAATGACACAGAATCTTTTAGCAGCCTTTGCTTTAGCTCCTCTGGGATACCTCCAAGTGATTCAATACATTCAGAATTTTCCGCAAGGGTGTTTAAGCATAAGCTTGTAAGTGACGGGCAGCTTGAACTCGTGCTGGATTTTTCCTATCCTTTGAAGGCGACCAATGGATGACCCTATTTGCAGGTTTGTGCACCTTTGAAGAATTCAACTCGAGCTCTCAACTTAGCTTTCTTGTTCATATATCCCTGCAGCAGTTGTAAAATGGGCCTGGCCAGTCCTGGAGCGTCAGGAACAGGCTCTGGCTCTTCTTCTTCGTCATCATCATCATCTTCAATATGCTCATCTTTATCTGCTTTGAAGAATGCAAATTTAGGGGCCAGCCTGATAGCCATCTCTTTTGCTGTTTGTCTACGAAGTGACTCAAGCAGAAGCAGAAACTGATCCTGAGTTGTGCTGAATCTCTTTGGAATCCACTGATCAAAATCTGGCTTGTCCTCAATTGAGCCCAGAGATGATAGGCTATCTTCTACAACCATCTTCCCTTTCCTTTGCTATCAAGATTGAATTTGTTGAACTGGTACCGACTGCAGAGCCCACATTAGCATCAGCACGATAATTGTTATTCCCCAAGATAAGTTTCTCTTTCACTTTGTCTTCCATTCTAGAACCATAATGGCTCAACTCTTCCTTGAAATACATATCTGCAGAGACTTTTTCTTCAACGCTTGAAGGACTTCCTGAAGGATATACTGACTGCTCAAGCACCCCACCATTTGCCGTCCGTAACAGATTATGAGTCTGCAGAGACTCCCCTTTGCTTGCATTGGCAGGATCATCCATACCGCCCTTTTCAGTCTTCATAGCAACAGGATTTGGTTCGATCCCACTTGGACCTGGACCCAGCATGACGCAATCAGAATCGCTGTCTGTATCAGAAACATACACCGTCTCCACTCCCCCAACCAGTATGGTCTTGCAGCGCTTGGTCGGCGTCCCCACGTCCCGGTGCAGCATTTCGTCATGCACCTGGCCTTGAGGAAACGAACCAATCCCCCACTCTCCGCCCGCCTCCATCGGCCGCTTCCCCATCAGGGACAGTGACCGCAGGGTCGTGTACGCAGTGAACGGATTCGAACGGCCAGAACCGTCGCCGATCGCGGAATCCCTAACCGCTCCCGATCCGCCGCGATCACCGCTGGAGTTCCCGATCCTCGGCGAGACGGTAGCAGCAGGCGAAGAGGCGGGTCTCGAGCACGGGCCTCCCTGCCCTTTCTCGCCCGCGCCCGAGGAGCCGGAGCCGGACCCGGAGGAACTACTACCCGCGAGGCGCAGGCTGCGTCGGAGAGGCGTGGCGGCGGGGGACTGGGGTTGGGGACCCCGCGCCGACGCCGTGGTCGTCATCGGGGGAGGCGGGACCGGAGCCGGAGCCGACGCCGAGGCGGAGGGCGGGCCCGCGAGGCGCAGGTTGTGTCGGGGAGGCGCGGCGGCGGGTTTCTTCAGATCGAGGGATCCGGCGCCGCTGTTGTCGTGGTTGTCGGGAGATGCGGGCCCGATGCCGAGGCGGAGGGACGTGGACGGGGACGGCGCGGGGGTGCGCCCGGGGCACCATCGGCGGCGCCGCCGGCGGGGATGCCGACTTTGCGCGTGAACGGGTGAGGGGCATCGCGGAAGGCGTGGCGGCGCGAACGCACGCACTAGGGCGCGAGGGGTTTGGGTTTGGCTGTTTTGTGTGCGACTGCGCGGGCGGGGGGAAGTTTTTGAGGGGCGCGGATCGGATGCTTGCAGTGGAAGGGAGGCGCAGGCCGGAGGCGGCGCGGGTGTTGGCGGGCCGGGCGGTTTGCCCTCGTTTTTTAATGGTTTTCCCGCGCAAACGGGGAAGGGCAAGGGGAGGCGTCGCCTCGGTCGGGGCGCCGTACGGTCGTCGTGTCTCCGGGAGGTCTCGTGTGGCCCGAGGTGGGCGTGCGTGCGTGCGTGGGTTGGAGGGGGTGCCCTTGCTGGAGATCGAGCAAGAACCGGACCGGAGGACCTGGTTTGCTGGTGGACGACCGCTGGACGTGGATTCGAGAGACCAGCGGCCGCGGCGGATACCGCCGGCGGCGAGGGGGTGGTTAAAGCAAGGAGGGGTGGTGTTGTGCACCGGTTCTCCCTTTGATCTCTTTCGTTATAGATAGATGCGGTTACTGAATCGTGTGACCTTTCTCCGCTACTACTACAGCCATATTAGTGGGAGATGCGTCACCGGAGAACAAAAGTAGCCCAAAGCGCGTCCGTGGCTGAAACTTTTGATCGCTTTCAGAGGCACTTAGTTGTCAAATGCCAAATATAGTAGCTACACTAATCACCACCATCCACGTTCTATGGCAACACGGCGTGGACACGGTATCCATCTCATAGTTTCTATATTTGTCAGATGATATATGGATTTATTTATTTTTTTTACAAGGAGATGATATATGGATATGTGTATAGAAAACATTCTATACTATATAATAATATTATTTTGAAACAAAAACATCTAAAAGTGTATAAAACCAAAAAGATCAAAAACGACTTATAATTTGGAACGGAGGAAATATTATTTATTTGCCATGTGTCTTCTTCTTATTTTAATTTTTGTGTATGCATATTTTCTCGTATGTATTAATTTTAATATCATCTTACTCCTCTTTCCCTGCATATATTAATTTAAGGGTGCTTTAGAGTTTCTCCAACCTCTCTTAATTAAATTATTTGTACTACTTCTTCAAAAATTTGGACAAGTAGTACAAATACTTGAACTAAAGAGGGTTGAGGAGCTCCTAATTGTGACTAATTTGCACCCCTAATTAATTCTAGCTGCACACAATTATAGCATTTAATTTACTACACTTATCGACTGCAAAAATTAAAGCCTAGATTAAAGAATTTCGGGGTGAAAATAAATGAGAGAACTCCGAGAAAGATAAATAAGTTTGTGTACCATTTTGCCTAAGAGAATGACAGGTTAGATAATTTCCCACCAAATGTTTCTAAACAAAAAAATAGGATGACCAAACCTTCTAAACTACAGTTGTTTGGGAGGTATGCAATGCAACAACAGAGCATCTGGCATCAGAGATTGCATGCCTCGAACAATCAGCTTTGCTCAAATAGCTCTTATAGTCACAGCAAACATCTGAAAAGACTGCACAAAATTATTATGATGAACACTCTGAACAGGTAACGGATACTCTCAAATGCTGAACAATGGTCTATAAATTAGTCTCAAATGTTGAACATATGCTCAGAGAAGCAAAAGAATGGTGAGCCACTGCAAACAAGAGATGGTGTTCAGCTCCTTCTCACAAAGCAAAATAATGGCCGAAAACATCACATCTACTTACAAGCTCACAAAGCAAAGGCACAAGCTACAGCAAAAGAAGGGCCGCCACCAGTCTCGATGCACCAGCATTGGTAGAAATGGCACCATTCGCCGGGCCCGCAGTTGTCATTGTTGCCACTGAAGCACCTGGATGGATGGCCTCCTTTGGGCACTTCGCCGCCATCCACCTTGAAGCTGGTGGTAGGCTTCCCGTCACTGAACAGGACACACCAGAAGTAAGGTCCACTTTTATCAGTGCCAGTCACAGCTGCCCCCGACCTCCGTGTGGTTCTTGCTGTGTAATATTTGAAGGCCCTTCGCATCATTCACCAGGATGTCAAAGGCCTCAGCTGGAGTCACTGACTTGGATTGGCAGCCCACAAGCCTACCGGTAATCTTGAAAGAGTTGTGGCTTGGACGCCGCAGGTTGGGGCAAATGTGTCAGTGAAACTTGACTCCACCTGGCTTCTTCTCATCCACCTGGTCACATTGACCTTTATATGCTTTAATATACTGCAGAGCGATGCATCCCAAAACCTTGATTATCAGAAACAGTAGGAGCCTTGCTGGCAGTACGGTTGCTGTTGATCAATGCAACGAGCTGATCGGCAGGGTTGTCTGAAAAGAAGATAATTCAAGCACCATGTTGTACAAAAATTAATACGAGTTTCAAGGTTCAAGAGGAAATGAAGATGCAAATGCATCCTAGATAAATGCTGAAATCACAAGAATGTAGAAATTGACAAATACAGTAAATATTTAAGCTTAGTCACACAGGAGTACTAAAATAAATATAGATTAGATCTATGGAAGATTGGCATCCTCGTAATTTAATAGACCTTTATGTAGCAGTGTAACAGACTGTAGTACTTTCTACTTGAAAAATAGCTGCTAGCAATACAGAGAACATTCCATGGATAAAAAGAAAGTAACAAAGTAGGCCACTGTCCCACTGAAACTTCATTCCTTAGAAAAATCTAAGTTACAATAATAGTACAAAATTAGTCATGAAAAATAGTGCTAATTTTTTTCATAAAAAACTTGCTAACTAATAGCGCTATTTAATTATTTGGGCAAGGTAGCTACATGGGAGAACTGCCTTACGTGTAAGAGTTAAATGAAGAGCAGCAAAACCATACATTATTTTCAGATAACTGTTACAGTGTTTAAAAGGAACCCCAGGTATCCTACCTTATAACATGTGAAGTGTCAATACTAACAAGGGTAGATAGGAAGCATAAATATCATAACTGAGGATAGGTTAGTAATTTATACATGCTCATAAGGGCACTATGAATCTTCAGTAACTCCCAAATCCCTGAGCCCCTTCCGTCATGAGACACTTGAAGATACTACTGCAGCCAGCGGATTTCCCCAACCCATTCTCTGTTATCGTTATTGCCAGTCATCGCCCCCATGTCTGTCCTCAAGTCAGGAGCCACATCGGTGTCTCTTTCCGTCTCACTTGGCCGCTCCTCACTACCGAAACTACCAACACCTGAGATGGGTCCATTGTAGCAACCAATCTGACAGCATAATAGGTCCTCCTCTCGAATGGCACTGGCAGGGCTGCTTGCCTTGTTCAAATTTTTTTTTAATTTGATGCCCTGTTAAATTTCTAGGAGGAAAACAGAACTCAAGAAAAGTACAAAACAACCCTCCAACATAATTTCCCTTGAGCCAATAAATGATTTTATGTCCTTCCACCTTGACCTCTAATTCACCATTTTTTTTTTTTTTTTTTTTGAGATCAGGTGATGACTTTAGTAACTTTTTTGACAGGTAGCTTTCATTTTTTATCGTTTGACATCGTGATTGTGCATTGCTACGGATAGCTAAATACTGTATAAAAACACATGGATCGCATGATAAGATAACAATACCGTGAAATTAAACAATGATATTCGAAAGTGACGCCTAATCCAAAAAATGGTACCTGGGGTTCCTTCAAGCCCCACAACACGCCTCTGTTTTTTCAAGAATCAACATTGATAATATATTGGCCATGTTGCTAGATCGTCCCCTTGGCTAATATCCTATCTCATTGCCATATATTACTAAGATATGTCATATGTACAGCTGATACCTATACCTTCAGCGTAATATTAAATATTTTATTTCTATTGCATGGCAAATAAACAATTTATTTGAATGCTCCACGTCTACAACTTAAGTAAACAATAATGTAGATTATCCTATTGCCATCAAAGCAATGAACCAAAAATTCCACATTTAGATCTGCCAAACACTAGTCGCATAGATGAGTGGCGAAGTGGCTACCAAGGCTCACAAACACACTAAAAATAATAACGAACCTAGCTACTTCAAGACCGAGATATAAATTGGAGAACTGACCAGTCCCTTTCTGGAAGTCCTTACAATTTGGCCTACCACGACTAACCAGATATGCAGCTAATCTGAAGCCCCGTTCCTCAGCCTAGTAGCAACTGAAGCAGACTATTTCAATAATTTGCATACAAACACACATCAGAACTAGAACTGACAATTACACTAAAATTCCCCCAAAATTTGTGCTCGTTTGGTCAGGAAGTTACTTGTGAATTATCCATGTCTCTCAGCTCCATCTTTACTGCTAGGACAAGAAACCATGAGCTCAGCGAACACTAGCACAACAATGATCCCCGTTACCGAATTGTTGTCCCCAATGGCGTAGAACCCGGCGCCTCCCCAGTCAACCCACCACGCCCGCGAGATCCCAAACCGAACTACGCATCCAGAACACCCAGATCCGAGGCACTAGTCCTAGACAGATTGGATCAGTGGGGAGCGTGCAAGAACGCACACAAGGAATGCAGTAAGCGACGACAGCAACCAAGCGGGAAAAGGTAACAAGAGCAATACCCTTTGCTGTCGGCGGCCGAGGCGGCGGAGAGCAGGAACGCCGGCAGCAGCAGGGCGGCGAGCAGCGGCCGCGCGAACTTCCATCCGATGATCCTCTGAGGCTGAGCCCCCAACGCGCGTGGCCAGGGATAATTCGGGATCTAGCAGGAGCTCGTGCCTGCGCGTATGCGAGCAGTGCGCGCGAGCTCGGCTTCGAGTGTGGGAATGGATGGAGAAGGGTGGTGAGCTGGCGAGCAGGAGCAGGAGTGTTCTCTTTGTTCTGCTGCGAGCTGCTGCGAGCTCGCTTTCTTTTATGGCTTTTTTTCGATCCTCTCTGCCTCGCCGCATGTGTCGTGTGTGTCGGCCGTGCGAATGCCGTTGGCGTGGACTGACCAAAGTGCCCCTGCCGACTATTTTCGGTTAGAAGGCAGCCTTCCATTGGGGAGCAAAAAGGGAGCAACTGACAACTCCTATGTGCCTGATCAGCTCCTACATTTCTCTGATCAAAAAAAAAAAAAAAAGTCTTACATTCTCAATTTTTAAAAAAAAAAAAATCCTACATTTCTCAAAAAT
Organism: Hyparrhenia diplandra; assembly: GCA_015847255.1. Lineage (NCBI taxonomy): Eukaryota > Viridiplantae > Streptophyta > Magnoliopsida > Poales > Poaceae > Hyparrhenia > Hyparrhenia diplandra. The sequence continues at coordinate 76,893 of JADLZK010003610.1, forward strand.
ATGCCCTCGTGTCTATAAACAAGACATCAATCTTCATAGCACCTGGATTTGTCTAGCGTCCTATCAGTGCTGTTAGCTTTTAAGCTTTAAACCGTCTGGTTTTGAGTGGTTAAAGTTCCAGTTGTCTTCCCTAACTGGTTGGCTATAACGAAGTTAGTTCAAGTGAGAGGTTTCTGTTGTCAAAAAAGCATCAACCTTTTAAAGAAAATACTTTTTTTCATTCTAAATTATAAGTCCTTTTAAAAACTTGGAGAGTCGAGCATTTCAAATTTGGACCAAAATTTTAGAAAGAATTATAATGAATTTTACATCAAATAGATAATGCTATAAAATTATAATTGATGAAATCTAATAATATTAAATTGGTATCATAAATGTTATCTTATTATATAAATTTGGTAATTATGAGATGATTTGACTTTTAAGATTTTTGTAATGATTAATAATTTGGGGTGGAGGAAGTAGTTGTCTAAGAATGATAGCCCTATAATAAAGATGGTAAGCGGTTGAACACTTGGGTAAAGTGACAATAGCCACTGGCCATAGGAGGCGGAAAGATTACGATGGAAACAAAGAGCGTGTTAGCTTGTCTTGGCTTATTTTATTTCAGCTATTCCCCCTCACAAAATATTATTAAATCAGCCAAAACCATCCATCAGCCGAACAACTTTAAAACATGGAGCTCTTAGGAATGAGAAAGAAAGTGTGGTAGTGCCATATATCTATTACGAACCCGTAAGTATGAGTGGCTTTTCTAAACTAAGTATGAATGAAATTGAGAAGGGAAAAGGAAGAGCAGAGGTAGAACAGGTAGAAACGGCTAATTTTTGTGGGAACTTTGGCAGCTTAGGTGTACCACAATGAGTAAACTGGCTAGTTGATCTTAATAATGGTTAAAGTGAAGTTTACTAAGCTGCATTGACTCAGCTCGTACTATTTAAACTTTTGAACTAAATAAATCTTGAATAGCCTCTACCCACTGTCGGTGTGGTCATTCATAACGATCTCTCCAGTTTGTATTAAATATTAAATATATAGTATTTAAGGGCACCTTTCTTGGATAATCATGGCCTCAACAAACCTCGAGAGATATATGGCAAGGTAGATGGTGCGATGAATTTGTAAATTCTAAATTTTAGTGAAAAAAAAAAAAAGAAGAAGTGCATATTCCCTGACAAAGCACTATTGAAATTATACGCCCTAAAATTATACCAAGAAAAGTTGAATCAGTAGTGTCTCACTCTCAACCATGATTTTGTTAATGCCTTAATGGTGTTAACTTCCTTGGGCCAGTCAGGTCTCTCACCCCGGCCCTTTAGTAGCAGGTACAATTTCCTGAAAAAGAAATTGTGCTCGATCGGTCCATGTGGTTGGTGATGCATGTGCCGGCCGGTTCTCAGACGGTGCAAAAACATTTCATAGTCGTGAGTACTACAATAATGTATAATGATATAGTGATTTAAGAAAGGACAAGATTAATGTAAGCACATGCATGGAAGGTAGGAGTACGTATGTATTTCACCAAACTTGCAGTGCTATTGTGGTCGTCGGTTGATTTCTCCGCGCTGTTTTGACACTGACAGAGTAACCAGTGCTAACAACCGCGTATAATATAATTATATAAACTATCATAACAGTCCTCGTGGCCCCAGTGTCGCCTCAATCAAAATCACGATGGCCTTGATTCGTTCTCATTCGGTTTGAACGAATCCGACGATATTCCGCTCATATTTGATCGAAGATACACTCATATATGGGTCTTAAACGCCGGCCACATGCACCCTCCTCTCAACTCGATAGGTGAGATTGATGACATATTTAATCCGGCTTTTTCGTAGCTATAGAAACAATATGGTATACAACCAACGAAACAAATGATGGGCGAGAGGGAGGAGGCGCCCATCCACATTATTATTTGTTTTATTCTTCTTTTTTTTGTTTATTATTGAGAATAATAATGAATCAGCTTTTGACGATAGGACTAATAACAGGCCCACTAATTAAGGCCCATATAGCTATAGACGTAAAAATAAGAGGGCAAAAGAAAAGATAGAACTAAATTTTCTCCCTTTATTAGTATCCCTTTAATAATAGGTATAGATATGCCGTCAACGCTTTAATAACTTCATGGACTAGGAAGTAGTACTCCTGAAGGACATAAGCATTAGTCATTATTTAATATATTAACTAATAAAAGTGCTACTCAGTAGATACTCAGCTTTTCTATTTAGAAATGATAAATTTATCAATTATTATTATTGATCTACAATATGCCTTTCATTCAATATTCATATTCATATTCATATTTATCATGGTTTTTCTAATCGTCATTCATCCGCTTTTCATTAAGAGGAAGTAAATCCCAACACGAAATACAAAACGGTCGAGACGACATCAAGTTAAAACGAAACCAACGCCAAAACAAAGCAAACGCTAACAGGAACAAAACCTCGGGAGAAAGGAGAAGTCTTAGCCTACCGGATACACGCACACAAAGCTAATTCATATTTATTCATATAAATAAGTTTAGAGGGATGGTGAAGAGTTGTTGGCGAGGCTGTCGTCCACCGACGCCTGCTGGCTGTGACTGACAGGCACAGTAGAGCACGCGGCGCCTCCTCAAGCTGGTGCCTAGCGACGACGGATCGCGCTTCCCAAGTCCCAATGCCATATTGGCCCTCGCTTATTAGGCCGCTCAATGAGAGTTTCACAGAGCGTTCACGCACATTAAAATGTAGCACATATCAACAAAACTTCACTTTTTGCATAAAACTCCTATGAGAGAAGGAAAGCTTCACCATGAAACCTTAGCAATCGTTCACATGCGTTGAAACGGTGTGAAACCCCATTGAGAGAGAATAGCGCTACCGTAACCATACCAAACTACACAATGGCAGAGATAAGGGGACCCGTGAGCCTATGAAACTGTGCATTGAGGAAGACGCCTATTTCATGCCGAAGTTTACATCTTGAAAACCGAGAGGTGAACCTCTCCATTGAGACCCACCATGTTGATTGAAACCATCGAAGATTTGATTGATTTGCGATGGACATGCTTTTCAACCACATGTACTAGTTTCATGGTTTGCACTTTGAACTGGGCCAAGACGAATATATATATATATTTTTTTTTTTTTTTGAGAATGACAAGACGAATGTATTTGGGTGGGCTAGTTGACCCATGCACAAAGTTGTTGACAAACAATGAACTCTATATCACTATATAGAAAGCATCAGTTTAGGCCCTAGTATTTGGTTTCTAGGGACGTGGATTAGAGAAACCTAGCCATATTAGGTCTCTAATAAATTATCAAATAGAGGACGATTGGTCTAAATCTAGGAACATTTAGTCATTAGTCCATTAGTCTCTCTTGAGGTGCTCAATTGGGATTACTAGTCCACATTTTCCAACCCATTTATTCCATATACAGTCTTTTGTGTAGCAAATTAGACCCGCTGCGCAAAACAACTTTAGGAATAATATTTATGCGCTCTAATCCTTAGTCTCTAATCTTGATTCTCTAATCCTTAGTCCCTTAGCATAGTGCACCCGTGGAGCAATGCAGGCCAAACAGTTAAAGAAACATAGGCATACATCCACTCCACGGATATATAGTAATAATAATAACTAGCTATTTTGAGAGTACATCCAGTCCTACACGGGATATAGTAGTCTGAAGCTATTTGTGATAGCAGGAAATGAAGAAATAGTAGTACAAGTGATCACTCTCTAAACTAACGAATCATCTGCTGTGGCCCAAAGCAAAAGTTTTCACTTACAGAATTACTTGATCAATCAGTTGCATACACGCATCATATGCCCCGTGAGCTTACAACAACATAAATACATGATTCCCTGTGGCTATAATTACCCAAACACCTGTTTGATTCCTGATCCAACAGCTAGCATATGCGATTTGCCATAGAAAACAGGCGTTCCAGCACCTCTGAATCTTGACGAGATAGTATGGACTCCGCCGTCAATCCTAATCCTAGCTCTGGCACGACACGCCAGCTTGCCACCCCTCATTCCACGCCTTAATTTGTCCGCCCACGAACCTGCAGTGTAGGTGTGACCGGCGTTACGTTGATCTAAGATCTGCACTGCAAACTCGTTCCACCGTGAGTGTATAATCTCGACGACCCTCACCCAGAACCAGCGCAACACACCAACTCCCAACATTACCGAAGAAACAAGGCCCCAAACCGATAGGAACGTAACGCCATAAGCAGCAACAATAATCCAAGAGTCCCCTCACAATGCAAACAGATATAAACCAGGAGCCACTAAAGGCTCGGCGCGGCGCGCCTGTCGACCGTGGCGGTGGCGCGCTCCAGCATTCAGGCATCGTCCAGGTCGTCGTTCGGGTGTCAGGCTTTGCTGCTGCCGAGCGAGCTTTGCTTCTCCACGACGTGCTGCACGTAGAAGCGGGTCGGCAACGACACGCTGCGTCGCCACCTCACGTACTGCAGAACCATGGCCTTGCTGCTGCCTTTAGACGATGCAGGGCACTCCAGGGACCCGCACCGGGGCCGCCGACGAGCGGCGGAGCGTGCCCCTGGAGCCGAGAACATCCATGCTCTGTCCCTCCGGCAGCGCGTCCTGGTGCAGCGCGCAGCAGCCCAAGCCGCCGTGAGGCTCGCGCCTCGTCGCCCGCCAGCGCGAGCACCGGGCACTGGCACCTTCAGGACCGTCCGGCCGCGCGAGAGCTCCGGCGCCCGGAACTGGCGCGTCAGGATGCGGGTCACGAACGTCTTGAGGGCGTGCTCGAGGGCGCGCGCCGCACGGGCGGGCGGCAGCTTCTTCGTGGCTTTCTTCTGCTCTTCGTTTGCGTCTTGCCTTGTTGATTCTGGACGTGGAGGAGCGGTGGCGGCCCATATTCGCTCCTGGCTCTGCGCTTTGTCTGCGTTCTTGCCCAGCTTCTCGCGTAGGAGGAATGTGAAACGCCAGCGGCGGCGGCCGGCCGGCCTCCTCCCACTCGTCGTCATCCGCTGTGCAAGACGGCCACGGCGAGGGACGACGACGCCCTTTTCTTGCCCGCCTGGTGGTCTCGTCCGACCGTGCCCTCAAGAACCGCAAGTAGCGATGGCTGCTGCGGTGTGGGCGCGGCATTGGCAGGCTTCCCTCGATTTTCCTCGTCTCGGCGAAACAGTAGTGCCTGCATTTTCCTCGTCGCAGAGCTAGTGGGCGCGAGCCGCTCGTTGTCCCGCTGTCGAGGAGATCGGCGCCTCGAGCTCGTGGTCCAGTTGGCGAACGGCGGCGGCGTCTCCTGGTCCTGGAACCGGGCGCACGCGTCGTCCTCCCTGCACAGCCGCTGCGCGCGTGCAGCTGGAGGGACAGTAGCTGCGACGAGACGACGGCGACTGGCCGAGGATCTGTTGTCGGAGAAAAGACTGGCAGCTCGCACTTCTGAACAGCGTGTCGTGTGTATCCTTCTTCGCGAGTGCGGGTGGCGGTGGCGGCGTGCTGCTGGCGCCCGATGACGCTCGTGACAGGCGGGACGAGGCGTGGAAGGACTGCGTGCAGCCTCGCCATGGCGGAGATTACCACGTGGGCGGGCCGGCCGCAGGGCTGAGTGGTGGCGATCTATCGAGAATTCGCGAGGGAAACGGCGGCGCTAAGCTAGAGGCAGGGACGCGATCGTGGTCTGTTTCTCCGATGCCCCTCGATGGGTGATCTCGATCTCGAACACAATACAATGTGGTGGTCAACACGTTAAATCGTAACTGACTCGGAATCTAGCCCGTACAAAGCTTCGGTTCGCAGTTGGCCTCGATCTAATCTGCCAACTCGCAGGAAATGCAGAGACGGCCCAGCGCAAGTCTGAGATTGTTCGAACTCTCTCCTGGGCCGTATAGCTTTTGACATGCTTTCTTTTATACTTTCTACATGTTTAACTTCTTTTTGTCTCTTCCTTTCCTGTTCTGTTTTCTTCTTTGATTTCACATTCTATCCTTTCCATGTAATCTATCAATGGTTGAAGTAAAACATT
>JADLZK010003611.1:0-52610 GCA_015847255.1 Hyparrhenia diplandra
TACAACCGGGAGTAAAGCTCAGCTTTACTTCCGGCTGTAGCCACCGACGATTAGAGGTCCCCGTCGAGTGGGGCTGCTGCGACGACGCTACTCCCGACCGGGAATTAGAACCGAGGCAAAGATACATTTACGTAAATTTCCAACCGAGTAAACGCTATTTTTGGCCTCGGACTAAAAGTCAGCTCTCAGTAGTAGTGACAGACAGGCTCGCCTCTATCCACGCTCTCGCCCGCTCGCCAACATCTCCAGCTTTGCAGTCCATCGCCGCCGACGCCGCTCGACAAACCGCTAGAGCCAGCAGCGGCACACCATCCAGCGCGCGGCACGCCCGCACCCCATAGACAGATCGTGGTAGCTCTTTTGCGACCGTCCGCCGCGCATGCCGCTGCCGCCGCAACGGCCCTGTCGCGGGTCTGAGGCTTTGCACAGCCGCGGATTGGCTCCTCGACCTCCGACTCTCAAAGGCGGCCGCTCTGCCTAAGGCAGACTCCAGGCATCGAGGCTCCCGCAATGCAGCCGTGGCGTGCCGGACGAGCCCGTGGCGCAGCGTAACCGAAGCGCAGAACTGCCGTCGGTGCTTTCATGACATACGCCGCACGGTATGGGGAGGAGGAAGGCTGGACCGGCCCAGGTGGAAGGGACGGAGCAGGCACAAGAGGAACAGTGCGCACTGAAGCGTGGTTGCAAGTCCGACAGAACTATCGAAAGAGATGGGGGCAGTCACGGGCATCCGTGAAACGAGTCAGGCGTCCGTTTTCTTTTCTTTTTTATAGCGCAAAGGGATGAGTGGATAGGAAAGCAGCTTGCGATTTTACTCTGTTGGCCGAGTTCGGAGTTTCTGACTATTGGCATCCATTGCATGGTGACCTTTTATTTGTCGATTTTTTGAACTTCAAAGGTGAAGATATTAGTGGGACGGAGGGAGTATCAAAAGAAAAACGATCTGGATGCACCATACGTGCTGGCTGAGATCGATGAAAAGAAAAAAAAGCAATATGGATGCACCATACGGTGCTGGCTGAACAATGAAAGGAATGAGGAAACGAACTAAGGGCAAAACGGTTATTACGCGTCTCCATCCAAGCCTCCAAACCTATGTACATGCTGTCTAGCTGAGTTGGCACGCCACGTGAAAAGGGTAGCTAAATAAATAAGAAGTTCTTGTGTTATGAGGCAAAGAAAAATAAGGCGTCGTATAAAAAGAGTGGACACGTCACGAGCAGTGGCAAATAAATAAATCCTCCTTTCTAGAAGGCTCGAGTTCTTGCCGCCTCTCCCTCGCCGAACTGCCGTCCGCGTCCGAGCGGAGGGTTGTCTGCGCCCGCTCCCACCAACTCCCTCGCTGGAGTCCCCCTCGCGCCGGTGGTGCCTCTCCCGATCCGCCCGGGCTCTGGCGTCTCCGTCCCCAGGAAATCGCGAAACCTAGCCCCCTTCTCGCTCCCCACCACCCCTATGCCTCCCATCCGTTACCGCGCCGAAGCCTGCCACCCTCCGCGGTCAGAGCCTGGTGAAGAATGCTCCGGCTCGTCGTATGTCCCTTTCCTCATCATGCGTCTTCTATTTTGGCAAGATAGATGTACCGAAACCGAATAGTTTCTCTTGTTTTGCCTTTATCGAAATCGAACAGTTGCTCTTGTTTATCGTTTAGATTTGCTAGACTAGATTGCTATGCTTATATCCATTTCCCCATATCACGAGTCTTCTATTTTGGCAAGATAGATGTATCGAAATTGAATAGTGCCTCTTGTTTTATCAGTTGCCATTGATTACTCTTGTTTATCGTTTAGATTAGATATTTCTATGTTTCAGTGGGATTTCTGGCTTCGGTTAGCCTTTTTTTATCTCATCTTTTTGATAAAACGATGATAATATGTTTAGGTGCCGGGAGGACAAGGAGCATGAGGCTAAGTCCGCATCTGCACAGACGCAGTCTGAGGCATTTGTTCAGGTGCCTGAATTATCAGGACGCTGCCATTCCTCGTCTCCTGTGTCTTGTGTATGGGAGGCTGTGGCGGCGTAAATGGGGACGCCGATTTTTGTATCAGACGTGATCTTCATGGATGTTTCCATACATATCCTGATATTGGGCGGGCCATTTCAGAACTTACTGGAAACCTACGAGGCTATTGATCGCTATCTCCAGGGACCGCCGAGATCAAGATATGTAAGTTGTCTAACCTGCGTTACTGATTTGGATTTTCCCTATTATGCATGCTTGCTTGTAGTTGATTATATTTTTAAAAAGCTATGTAGCCACATTCTGCAATGGCGTAGGACATGGAAAGATGATCACAGTTTAGAAACTATGACTAAACTAAGTTAATCTAAGATTGAATAATGTCAGCATATATTTCTTATAGTCTTATAATTCCTCTTTTTGGGACCATTTAAAGTTAATAAGAGCATTTTGTAACTCTATCTGACAGTCATTGAAATAGTGCAAAGATCATATCACTGCATTATATTGACAAAGGAAACATAGATGCGTACCAGTGTACCACATACCACTTTGTTCAAGCGTTGATTTTTATTTTTCTGAATTGTAATCTGTACTATTAGTTAACCTTCAGCTAGCTAAAAGAACAATGGTACCATACAACAATGTTTCCTCATGTACTAAACAAAGTGGTTATAGACAAACAGTTTGTTCTGTTAACTGATCAAAATAGTGAGCACAATTAGTTAGGCGATCTGAAAATTGCAGTGGGATACATATTTTTTTTTCCTTAAAAAGAATGTATAATGCACTTGAGAAATTGTAGGCATGCTGCATATATATGAACAATCTTGTATCATTTTCCTGTTGCTGTTATTTACTACCATGAGCTTTGTCTGGAAAAAAGTACTACGATGAGCTAATGTGAAGGAGATCTAGTTAACAACCTTATTTGCAAAACAGTGAAGCTAGTACTCCTTTGTCCCCAAAAAAGAATGCAATTCTAGCTTTGCCCTAAGTCAAACCATTTTTAAGCGGACCATTCTTCTATATAGAAAAGTACCGATATGATACCAAGCAAGAACTACTGGATTAATCATGAAATGTATTTTATTATTTTCATGCTATATCTATTGGATTCATAAATGTTGATACTCTTCTCTATAAACTTGGTCAAACTTAATAGTTTGAGTTAGGACAAATCTAGAAGCGTAGAATGCTTACTTTTTGGATCAGGAGGGAGTACTTGGTATTGCTTTGTGTTTTACACTTTTGAGAAAGTGCAATCTACTGATGAGATAGATGTTCTCATCAAAATTAGGCGTGTGGAACAAGATAAGGCTATAAGGCAGCGTCTTTACTGGCCTGATGGCACAGTCAGGAGGCGTAAAAAATCATCTGCAACTGTGAAATTTGAAAATTGTCAAATGGTTCAAGCTTTATTGGACAAGTATAATGAGGATCATGATCTATTCGAGGTTTGCTCTCCTTCTGTTCTCACTTTTGTGTGTCTTGTTACCATTGTTGCGCTGTCTTATTGCCTTGTTCATGTAACAATTGCTGATCTGACCCATGCTTCTTATTTTAGGGTCTTGCACCGCGAACTCAAAGAAGTTTTACACTTAAAGTTAATTTGTGAGAACCAGAAATGGGTACTATCATCTCAATTTCACTACAGAGATTAAAGGGGCTGGTCAAATGAATGTAGCATGGACAATCTTTTCTTTGTGGAAGTGGAATGTATGCCACAAGGAAAGCTTAAAAATTCTTGGGCTAACTGTTTCTGCACAGTTAATCTGAATGACAATGGTACTCTTTGTCTTAAATTATATACTGTTTAAATTCAGTTATTTGGTCGCACTTTTAACTTCAACTTATCTGCCTGTAATTGTAATGTATCTGTGGCTGTAGCATATATTCTTTACTGTGTTGACCTGTTTGTTTGTTCCTGTTCCATGTGTGCCACCTTTGTTTGCCCTGGAGCTTTTTATTATTTATAATGTCAAACTGGTTAATGCACAACAATTATGCATAGTAATCCTTACACTATTTTTGTTTGTGCTTGGTTGGTTCCTTTGCAGTTAACTCTCTTTCTTTTTTTTTTTGTTTATAAAGGTCAGTGCTTTGGTTGCACCAGAAATGGAGATGTTGGTATGAAGCACCCTAGCAGTTCTGTGTACACTGCTGGTCAACCGATGTGGGTTTTCCCAGTTGGATGCTTTATAAACTGGAAGGACTATGAGGATGACGAAGGGCGATGATAAATATGTATGATGATTTATTTCCTGGGATGCCTTTCAGTCTTTCAACATTTTTGTTGCTTCAGTTTCAATAACACGTGTTCTCCCCCACCTTAACAGGTGAAAGCTAGGGAAGCTGAGCTAAGGCAGATGTTCAAGGTAATGTCATATCTTGTGTTGTATGGTACCATTTGTACTTAAGATATTTTCATTTTGGATTGATTCTAGTTCCTGCTTTGTGTATTTATTTAGGGCCTTGAGAAGCCAGGTGTCATGGAGAAGCTGCGCACACCCTCCGGGGTCATCTAAAGAAAAGTGCCGGGTGATGCTTCACAGGCCATCGCACTTCCTTGTGTCTGAATATATATTTATAAAGCAGTAGCTCATTTAATAATAATGTTATCTACCAGGAGCTCAGCTAGTTAGCTCATGTTTAAGACACTGAAGAACAAAGCATATTTGAGTGGCACTGAGAAAGCATTCGAAGTCGAGGGTTGAGCTATTTGTAGCATGCTACTCTTAATAAATATGTATATTCGGAATGCCCTGTGGAGACCTTTAATATTTTTCTTATCTATGTTGACCAACTGTTTTAGGTTTAGGATATGAAATGGCCTATTGTTATCTACCTTATGCCTTGTGCCCTTTTTTTGTGTTTCTCTTATCCTTGTTTCTTGTGGGTTTCATCTCTAGCTTACCTTAACTAAGCTTTGGAATACATTCAAGGGCAAGAGGATTGTACTGCTCGGCTTGTTCTTAAAAGTTGTATCCAAAGTTTCACTTAAGTGGGAGATCATGCAGCAATTAGCAGCTGTCGACCAAACCAGACCAATGCGCTGGTGCACCAGTGTGGCTCTGTAGTGGTGTAGTGCTGTGCTGCATCTCCGTGGCGTAGCTGTTTGCTTGCCTGGACCAGGACGGCCCGTCAAGGTGGTAGAGCCAGGTTTTATTCGTGCAAAGAGGCATGTTTGTTTGTTGGCCAGTTGGCCCTATTTGTACAGGTTCATGTTTGTTTGGTTGCAGCGCACGTGTCCCAACCATCAACTAACATAACAATCAATGTGAGACCATGTTTGTTTCTCTGGATGGGCCTGGTGGCTCATGCATTGATCTGGCGGGTGTATTCCCACCGTAAACACTATCCATTCAAGCATAAAGTACATGCATATGCAGAAGAACAAAGAATGTTTAATATTACCTTTATTTCAAATTATAAGGCGTTTTGACTTTTCTATATACTTTTCTTTTATTATTTTCTAGACAGGTGTATGACTATGTGCATAACAAAAGAAATGTATCATTTAATAATAATGTTATCTACCAGGAGCTCAGCTAGTTAGCTCATGTTTAAGACACTGAAGAACAAAGCATATTTGAGTGGCACTGAGAAAGCATTCGAGTCGAGGTTGAGCTATTTGTAGCATGCTACTCTTAATAAATATGTATATTCGGAATGCCCCTGTGGAGACCTTTTAATATTTTCTTATCTATGTTGACCAACTGTTTTAGGTTTAGGATATGAAATGGCCTATTGTTATCTACCTTATGCCTTGTGCCCTTTTTTTTTTTTTGTGTTTCTCTTATCCTTGTTTGTTTCTTGTGGGTTTCATCTCTAAGCTTACCTTAACTAAGCTTTGGAATACATTCAAGGGCAAGAGGATTGTACTGCTCGGCTTGTTCTTAAAAGTTGTATCAAAGTTTCACTTAAGTGGGAGATCATGCAGCAATTAGCATTTGTCGACCAAACCAGACCAATCTGCTGGTGCACCGGTGTGGCTCTGTAGTGGTGTAGTGCTGTGCTGCATCTCCGTGGCGTAGCTGTTTGCTTTACTGGACCAGGGCGGCCCGTCAAGGTGGTAGAGCCAGGTTTTATTCGTGCAAAGAGGCATGTTTGTTTGTTGGCGATTGGCCCTATTTGTCTGAGTTCATGTTTGTTTGGTTGCAGCGCACGTGTCCCAACCATCAACTAACATAACAATCAATGTGAGACCATGTTTGTTTCTCTGGATGGGCCTGGTGGCTCATGCATTGATCTGGCGGGTGTATTCCCACCGTAAACACTATCCATTCAAGCATAAGTACATGCATATGCAGAAGAACAAAATGTTTAATATTACCTTTATTTCAAATTATAAGGCGTTTTGACTTTTCTATATACTTTTCTTTTATTATTTTCTAGACGAGTGTATGACTATGTGCATAACAAAAGAAATGTATCATTTAATAATAATGTTATCTACCAGGAGCTCAGCTAGTTAGCTCATGTTTAAGACACTGAAGAACAAAGCATATTTGAGTGGCACTGAGAAAGCATTCGAGTCGAGGTTGAGCTATTTGTAGCATGCTACTCTTAATAAATATGTATATTCGGAATGCCCTGTGGAGACCTTTAATATTTTCTTATCTATGTTGACCAACTGTTTTAGGTTTAGGATATGAAATGGCCTATTGTTATCTACCTTATGCCTTGTGCCCTTTTTTTGTGTTTCTCTTATCCTTGTTTCTTGTGGGTTTCATCTCTAGCTTACCTTAACTAAGCTTTTGGAATACATTCAAGGGCAAGAGGATTGTACTGCTCGGCTTGTTCTTAAAAGTTGTATCCAAAGTTTCACTTAAGTGGGAGATCATGCAGCAATTAGCAGCTGTTGACCAAACCAGACCAAGACGCTGGTGCACCAGTGTGGCTCTGTAGTGGTGTAGTGCTGTGCTGCATCTCCGTGGCGTAGCTGTTTGCTTGCCTGGACCAGGACGGCCCGTCAAGGTGGTAGAGCCAGGTTTTTATTCGTGCAAAGAGGCATGTTTGTTTGTTGGCCAGTTGGCCCTATTTGTACGGAGTTCATGTTTGTTTGGTTGCAGCGCACGTGTCCCAACCATCAACTAACATAACAATCAATGTGAGACCATGTTTGTTTCTCTGGATGGGCCTGGTGGCTCATGCATTGATCTGGCGGGTGTATTCCCACCGTAAACACTATCCATTCAAGCATAAGTACATGCATATGCAGAAGAACAAAGAATGTTTAATATTACCTTTATTTCAAATTATAAGGCGTTTTGACTTTTCTATATACTTTTCTTTTATTATTTTCTAGACAGTGTATGACTATGTGCATAACAAAAGAAATGTATCATTTAATAATAATGTTATCTACCAGGAGCTCAGCTAGTTAGCTCATGTTTAAGACACTGAAGAACAAAGCATATTTGAGTGGCACTGAGAAAGCATTCGAGTCGAGGTTGAGCTATTTGTAGCATGCTACTCTTAATAAATATGTATATTTGGAATGCCCTATGGAGACCTTTAATATTTTCTTATCTATGTTGACCAACTGTTTTAGGTTTAGGATATGAAATGGCCTATTATCTACCTTATGTCTTGTGCCTTTTTTTTGTATTTCTCTTATCCTTGTTTCCTGTGGGTTTCATCTCTAGCTTACCTTAACTAGCTTTGGAATACATTCAAGGGCAAGAGGATTGTACTGCTGGCTTGTTCTCCAAAGCTATTGTTGTATCAAAGTTTCACTCAAGTGGAGATCATGCAGCAATTAAGGTGTGTTTGGTTCTCTTCTGTTTTGTTGGCTGCATCTCCATGCACGGGCTCTCTCCGACCAGGCTTTGAGCATGCAGAGTGTTATGGTTTGGTTGCTAGGATATCGAGTCGGCTAGAGAGAGAAGCGGTGTTTGGTTGCACATATGCGAGATAAGTCGTATGAGATAAAAAATATTAAAAAATTAAGATTATAATTTTTATTTTTGTGTAAATACAATTTTTAAAGGATTTATTTATCTAACCATGTCTTAATCATCCATAAAATACATTAATATCACTTAATATTTACTAATTATACACTAATATATCATTAGTGAGAGAAACATTTGCATCAGCCGAACCTGCATCTCCAGAAATGGCCTATTCTGACGTTTCTGTGGATGCGGGGAGGAAATGCATCTCGGGGGCCTGGCTCTGGGGACGGTGCGGGCAGTGGTGGAGCCAGGATAAAAATTTAGCTATGGCAAACTAATTGCTACTCCCTCCGTCCCTAAAAGATTGTCACCGCACTTCCCGAGACAAAATTATCGGTAATTATATATTAAAATATAAAAATATTTGTGCTAAGTAATTAACATCATCGGAAAGATCTTCAAGTCTAGTTTTTCTACAAATTAAGTCAAACTTATGGCACGCATCCCACGGTGACGTTCTTTTCGGGATAGAGAGTACTTATTTGTAAAAAAAACAGGTACATGCTAATAAACATAGATATATGTATATATAAGTTCACTAGAAACAATGTAGAAGTCATAATTATATCTTTTTTTTTTTTAGAGTCTTTGCCATAATCCTGATACTTACAATCTACACCTGCCTCGACGACGGTCTTGATGACCTTGATCTCCATCGGTCGCCCCTGACCCTGAGCAATCAATCATCTCGTGCCATCGTCGTGCCCACCTGGTCGTCGAAACAGGACAGGACAGGGATGCCGGCCGGCGCTGGACCTGGTGCCTGGTGGTGATGGGCGACGGAGGCCGGGACGGCGGGACTGGAGGCGGCGAACGGGCGAAGTTGCTGCAACGTGAACGCACACGAAGGAATTCTACCGTCGATTGGTCTTCCTGGTTCCTTCTGTCCAGTACTGTGTCGATCCATCCTCACTGGGCCGGCCAAAAAGGCTTAAAGATAAAAGATAAAAGCCCACAGCCCAGTACTGTAGATCTTCCTGGAGAACACTCTGGTCCTCACGTTGTTCGTCGTCTCGTCAACCGCGGCCGGGCTGGGGGCGGCCAGTATTGCGCGGGGGTACTGGTATTCCGCCGGCGGCACCTCTGGCGGCCGCCATGGCTCGCCAGAGTGGTGGCTCCGCCACTGGGTACGGACAATCAAACGCTGCTCGCCTGCACCCCGTGGGCTTGGCTGGGGCAAAAGAAGCGAGCCAAACGCACCCTTAGCAACTGTCGACCAAACCAGACCAGTACGCTGGTGCACCAGTGTGGCTCTGCAGTGGTGTAGTGCTGTGCTGCATCTCTGTGGCATAGCTGTTTGCTTGCCTGGACCAGGACGACCCGTCAAGATGGTAGAGCCAGGTTTTATTCGTGCAAAGAGGCATGTTTGTTTGTTGGCCAGTTGGCCCTATTTGTACGGAGTTCACACTATGTAAAAAAGGCTAATAACCGCCCGATGAGCCCGTGAGAGACGCCACTAATAACGAGCATCGTGTTGTGACATTGCTGACGCCGCTGGCTGGGCGACCGAGTCAGTAGGGGCGTCGGATGGTCCCACGGGACCAATACGGCGTCGATAATAGGAGGTCATTCGCACGCCTGTTGATGTGGACGCGTCTGTTTTCTTAATCCGCACGCCGCGTTTCCTTGGGCGCACGAACCGCGGCTACGGCAGCGCTTTTGAAACCGGTGTCTGCGAGAATTCAACCTATCTCGAACCGCGCGTTTCATCAGGGCGCCGGAACCGATCGTGGATGCAACCCCATTGAGCAGCGTTTTTGCTACGAGACACCTTTCGGCGCGCCGCGTGCTGTGCCGTTACGAGTACTACGGGCGGCGTGGGTTCCAGATTTCAGCGTGGTCGATACCCGTCCGTGTTGCTTGACACCGATCTGACGGCGTGCCGCGATATACGACGCTTGGAAGGCGATGCAAAGTGCGTAGCGGCCCGCGTGAAATTAAAAGTCGCGCGTTTATTTTCGGGCGAGCTGTGTTAGGAGGTAATGCGTATATGTCCCAACCACTACCGACGCAGCGTTTATGTTGAGCGACGAGTTGTGTTACCGGTGTATCGTACATGTCGCAACCGCCACCAGCGCCGCGTTTATTTTCGGGCGAGTTGTGTTAGCGGTGTGCGCACATGTCGCGACCACTACCGCGGCGTATAGTTTTCGGCCGAGATGTGTTAGCGGTGTCGTACATGTGTAACCGCTACCGACGCGCGTTTATTTTCGGGCGTGTTGTGTTATCAGGTTTTTACGTACATGTCGCGGCCACTACCGCCGCGGCGTATAGTTTTCGGGCGAGATGTGTTAGCGGTGTGCGTACATGTCGCATAACCGCTACCGCGCGGTCATTTACTGAGGCGTGTGTTGTCGGTTTATGCATGCTTAATTTGCTTGTATTGCGGACACGTATCGGTAAACAGACGCTTCAGCGGCGGTGCATGCGCTGTATTTGTCTCGAGGCTTCTGATCGCGCCCGTCACTGCTAGAGGCGATGGATGTTGACATGCGTGCGTACCGGACTTAATTTGGCTAGGCACGCATCCGGTTTTGAGCGGGCCTCGCCGCTCTCCAAACCGGCCTTCCTTTGGGCCTGAATTTGGACCTGCATGTTAGGCCCGATTCTCTTGTGGTACAACAAATTTGGGCCGTTTTCGGCTAGCGTAGGTTATAACTTATAACACTGCGGACATATATATGGGAAAATATATGGTGGAAACCACATAGTAGGTGGAAACATGGAAACCAATTCAAAAGTCATATCTTATTTGTTTTAAAAATTTTAAAACTTGGCACACATATAGTGCATACACATATGTACTCATATGGAAAAGTTGACATGCACACTCACCTTTGAAAAATTCATACAAAAATAACAAGTTTGGTGCTTGTGCACTAAAAGACAAAATTTGAAGGATTTTTGTCTTTTAGTGCACAAGCTGCAATTTATCATTTTTGTATGATTTTTCTAGTTTGAGTTTACATCCCAACTTTTGCATGTGAGTACATATATGTATGCACTATGTCTACCAAGTTTTAAAATTTTTGAAACAATCTCTCATACGGTGGTGGCGGCACACAGGGTGGGTGAGGCGGCTCGGGGGGCGGGGGTAGCGGAGGAGCGCGACGCTTGGGGGCGGCAGCTATATCTTGTTGATGATTGATTTGCTACGCTCGCTGCTACGAGTACTACTACCTTTGTATTTGGATCGCCTCCTTGGTGTCCGTGTATTGCCGGAACTGCGGCCCGGTGCGATGAGGCTTCAAGTTTGAAGTTGTTCCTCTGTTGGATGCGTATTTGGAGGATCTTACGCTTTCGAGCAA
The DNA here is from genome assembly GCA_015847255.1 of Hyparrhenia diplandra. Classification (NCBI taxonomy): domain Eukaryota; kingdom Viridiplantae; phylum Streptophyta; class Magnoliopsida; order Poales; family Poaceae; genus Hyparrhenia; species Hyparrhenia diplandra. The sequence goes on from JADLZK010003611.1 coordinate 11,229, forward strand.
GTCCTCCGGCGGGCTGCAACGAGGAAGCACGCCCGTCCGCGGCATCACGGAGGCGGCATAGTTTCTCAGTTGAATGGAGGCTAGGGTTTTTCCTTACCCCATACATGCTTCCCAAGCAATCTCAAAGATTGAATCAACCGAGATCAGCGGTGCACAAGACCGGGCTTGTCATTTGGTTTTGGGCTGCTTTGTTGGGCTCCAAATTCATCCTCCATGTGGAAGGATAGCCTAACAAAATATCTTCCTCATCATACACAAACTCACAAAGGCGAGGCTTTACGCGCTTGCTTCCTTTGCAAATTCAGCATAGGTAGCCTCGGTTTTTGCGGTGCTTGTCCTCGAGTGTGGAAAAAACACTTCGAATGACCCTTCCATTCAGTCTTACTTCATTGCCATGATAAAGCTCAATCGAACCGCGCGAATGCATCGACAACACTTGCCTTCACACAACCAAAGTAATCGCTATGGATGTGTACACAAAAATCGGTTCCAAACCCTGGCGGTCATCGGCGGCAAAGTTTCAATAAACTATAAAAGCGCACTATCAACCGTGCGGCGAGTGCCCTGATAAACAAACAAGCTCGTCATTAGTCTTATGAAGTCGGCATCTCAATTTTTTAAAATATGATAAAAAAGATGACAAGCTAGGCGTTCATGAGTAGAAGTTCCATCCATTGTAAACTACGGACAATGTACAAAATACGACACAAAGAGTTTACAAAAAATGTTGGTCGTAATGCTCGGTCACACACAACGCATGCTCATAAGATCAACAATACTCTATCATGCATATCCTTGGCGTGCACAATGTCAAGGTAGAGCCCGCAACAAGGCAAAAATGTTACTTTTATGTCCTTGGAAGCCCCGGCCTCTAGTTTCGGTTTAAACTTCTTTGTTCATCCACATATTGGAATCGATTTGGCATGATGCGTAGAAATTCTATTTTCTCGAACTTTAGGAGATATACTGACACATCATCCCTTGATATACATCATTATTAGCTTTCAAACCAAGTGTGGAATAATAGAACTGCCGAGTAGGGCTCAAATAAAAAAATAAAAACTTCGAATGGCCCTTCCATTCCATCTTGCTTCATGCATGTCGGGGACCTAAATATTAGGCCCCAGAGACATTCTCAAATATGGGATCTGTCGACCCGTTAGGGCGGTGAGAAACTTTGGCTGCTATGATCTCGCTCGGGAGGGCGGCCCGGAAGGCGATGGACCGGGCCAAAGAGCCCGCGGCGAATGTGCGAAGGCGGGCGGCCCACGAGCGGCCCACGGAATCACCCCGACGAAAGGCGTTAACGGGAGCACGTCACGCACCGGGAGGACAAGGTCAATGACCTCTACAAGGCGGCCAATTATGGCGTACCACGTCATAAACGGCCGAACCGGGGCTCGGACTCAACTCATATTCTCCGTCTCGCCGGGGTGGCCTAGCTCACCGGCCCGGGCGCATGGACTCCGCCGCCCCGAAGGTGGCCTAGCTCACCACCATCGGGCGCAAAATCTCCGCCTCGCCCGGGGAGACCACGCTCTCCATCCTCGGGCGACGGGGCACTACCAACTCACCCCGGGTCACCAACCCTCGGGCATAGGAGGTGCCGTGCGGAGGAAGGAAGCTTATTTGCATTTAATCTTCTGGCACACGACAGCGAGGTGCGGCGCCATCGATTACGCCCGATCAAATCGTTCGCCGGATCACTTCCCAAATCCGGCGGCCCGGGACACAAAGGCTGAGCGGTGGCGCGACACGCCGCCCAGCCGCGGGAAACCGAGGATGACTTTGTTCATTTCCCGGGAATCACGGCCAAGGTGCCACGTTGGGCGGACCACCCTGCGCGCGACACGCCACCACCACGTCCCACAGGGCGGCCCCGCCATCGCGGTTGTGAGGGGCGCCTCACGCACCCCCGGGACCGTCGGGGGAAGCGGCGACCACCATCGGATCGGGGCGCGTGTCTTCATCAAACGGCGCCGTGGGCCAACCATCCCTCGGCCGCGCACATGCAACCAGGTGCAGCCTCGGGAATTAGCCACTGGGCAACCACCTATGTAAACGTTACTCCCCTTTTTCTTGCTATAAAAGGGGAGTAACGCCTCATTAGGAGGAGAGGGGGGAGAGAGAGAGGGGCTAGTCGATCATTCGACTCCCGAGCAATCAACCACCACTACCACTTCCACGATCGTGGGGCTTGAGACGGCGTCTCTCCCTCACGGCGACTGTAACCCCTACTGCTCGCGGGCTCACCCTTTGGCGAGGTAACACGAGGCGGGACACACCCCGCTGGACGTAGGGCCCGTTGGCTTTGAACAGGATAAACCGCCCGCGTCCCCCGTGTACATCTTGCGCGCTACGCCATCGGGGAGGAGGCACACGGCCTATAAATTCTTTATTGCCGGCACCGAGGCACCGGGCCGTTCCTCGAAACGCCCGGCGGTTGGCGCCCGGGTAGAGAGCCGTGTGTGCAAGTCGCATCTCCGCCATCCCTCATGGCGTTTTCACTCGTTTCCACCACGCTCGCGGAAACCCGCGAGCTCCCACGCGGAACCCCTTGTTCTTGAACGCCGGCATTCGTCGCTCGGGCCGCGCGACGAGATGATCCTTCTACCAAGCGTCACCGGCGGAAGAGCGGGCGGCGCCCCTAGGCGTGCCCATCATCACGCCACCCGGGCAAGGCGGGCAAGGCGGACCCATCCGCGCGCAAAGGCGCACTCAGGTGAAGGATTCGGATCCGATGACGCACCCCGGTGCCCGGCTCGCATTAGGGCACCCACGAACCCTAGGCGCCGGGAAGATCCATACCCTTGGTTACCCGCGGCGGGGCATCCGAAACCCTAACCGTCGGAGAAGCGCCCCCTCCGGTGGTACTAGAGGGAATCCCCGTGGGTCCTCGCCCGGAGAGGAGACCGATCAGTTCGCAAGAAGGGCGGGAGAGGACCCCTGTCGTCCCAAGGGCGCTACCCCTACGGACCACTACATGGAAAGCGCCTCCATCAAAAGGATGCTGCAGGATCCCGTCCTGCCACCACCCGAGCACGCTGGGGGCTTGGTCACGGGGAGCCGGAGGACTCGCTGTACCGCCCGGAGAACTGAAACTTCCTCGGCGTTCGGTGCCCCCTGAACCGGCGGCGGGCCTTAATACTATGACCCCACGGGGGAGTGCTTCAGCGTCGAGATCGCGAAGCAAGGCGGCCCGGTTCACCCGATGTCTCCGACGAAGGAGCGGATGTGCGCCGCGACGGGCTCGGCCAGCGCGCCGGCGGCCTCCGCCCCTGTCCGGCTATTGGCGCACCGGCGCTTGCCGGCCGGAACAGCGCAAGCTGCGGGACCTGCGGGGCGGGATCGGCGCTGGAGACCGTGCGGCTGCGAGGCAAATAAGAGCAAAACATCCGCCGAGCAAGCTCGGCGCGGACAAGCCCCAAGAGCACCTCCTGCTCGCGGCAATAATGGGCCGGCGCATCCAACCCAGGCTGCCCCACTACCCAACATGGCGGCCCCATTCACGCGGGCCAGCCTCAACGGCGGCGGCGGCCATGCTGGTGTGCGTGAGATGCCGGAGCGCCGACCCGGCGAGGGTAAGGCGACGGGGAAGGCCGCCGATGACTCCTCGACAAAGCGGTGTTCAGCGGCGAGAGCTCCGCCTCCGAGATCGGGCCGTGACATCGCGGCGACGGGAGGAGTCCGGCGAAGTCGGCGGGTTCCGCTAACTGGCGAGCCGAGCCTCGGCCGGGCCCACCAGAACGCCCGGGCGACAACGCGGCTGTCGCCCGGGGCGGGAGCGCATAGAAGACCCCCACTACAGGGGCGGCCCCGATCTCGGGGACGAACTCGAACGACGGCTGAGCTTCGCCGCGGCGGCGCGCCTCGGGGGCGGCGGGACGCGAGGCGTGCCAACACGCCGGGAAGACCGAGGTACTCCCGATCCGCCGGGCCCACGGGCCTTCACAAGGGACATCGGGGGAGAGCACCACTCCCGGCGCGCTTCGGGGGCCTCCCAGCCACCTCGAAGTACTCAGGAAACACGCCCCGAAGTATGGTGGCCGATTATCGGGTGGCATGCCGGTTGCCGGCGCACGATGACGTAGTGATAATCGAAAAACCCGCCCGTACCTCTCGACTCGGCTAGGGCCTGGTTGGAGCACCTTCCACTGAGACCTCATAGCAAAACGGGCGGAGACTTGGAGAACCTTCCGAGGCAACTTCCGGGGCACATACCTACGCCCGGGTAACTCGTGGGATCTCAGAATCGCCGCCAGTCCGGCGAAACCTGACTTGGCGACTACATTGGCGCTTCTCCAAGCAACGGACCGAGCTCCCTAACGTGGCGGTTCGGGCGTCATAGGGGCCTTCTTGGCCGGGCACCCCAAGTCGTGACCTCATGAAGAAGCTGGGGTGCGAACTCCGACCAAAAGCAAACGAGCCGATGGACACGCCACCAAGTTATAGCGGTGAGGAGGCTATCGAGCTCTGTTCAATCGGGGCTCGGGCGGAGGAAGCGCAAAGGAGGAGGAGCCCGAGGGATCCCAACCTCGGGAGAACAAGAAGAAAAGAAGAAGGACAAGAGCCGCAAGGGTAAGGGCCCCGCCACCCAAGCGGGACGATGAGGACCTGGTGGCCGCGGTCGGCCGCAAGGGGCTCGCGCCCCTCCATCGGAAACCCGACAACATGCTCAAGAAGCCATGCGGAATCACGGCTACCGTCGGCCAAGCACACCCTCGAGGAGTGCAAGACGGTGCGCCAAACACCTCAAAGCTCAAGGCCATCCCGAGGACCGAGGAAGAAGCGCCCGAGGGCGTCCCGAGGGTCACAAAGGATTCCCGAAGGTGAACAATTGCTTCATGATCTTCGGCGGCAACACCGGCAACATGCGGTGCGGCGGCGCAAGAAAGAGCGGCGAGAGGTGCACGCGACCGAGCGGCGATCCCGAAGCCGCGCAAGTGGTCGGACCAAGCCATCACCTTCGACCGGTCGGATCACCCTCGGCACATCGAACCCGGGGGCTTATCGGTAGTGGATCCGTCATCGCCAACACCGGCTCACCAAGGTCCTCATGGATGGGGAAGCAGCCTCAACCTCATCTACGAGGAGGCGCTCGACCTCCTCGAGGTGGACAAGTCCAAGATCCGTCCGGGAGGGCCGGCATTCAATGGCGTTGTCCCCGGCAAGCAACTAAAGCCCCTCGGGCAGATCGGCCTCCTGGTTTGTTTTGGGGACCCCTCGAACTTCAGGCGGGGAGACTCTCACGTTTGAGATCCTCGAGGTCGGGGTACCTACCACGCACCTCCTCGGGACGCCTTGCTACGCAAAGTTCATGGCTGTCCCGATTATACCTACCTCAAGCTCAAGATGCCGGGGCCAAAGGGTGTCATCACTAGGCCCCTCGCATCACCATGCGTCTGTGAACGCACGTGGAGGCGTGGAGTGCGCCGAGGGCACTCGCCATTGCGAGGCACTCATCGCTGATGCCAGAAGAGCTTCCAACGGGATCACGATGGAGCGCGAGGCCAAGCGCCCACGTTGGGAGCTTCGAACCCTCCTCGGGCACCAAGAAGATCCCGCTCAATCCCGAGCACCCTAAGGAGAAGGCTGGCGACCATCAGCTCGGGCTGAGTCCAAAATAGGAAGTGCTCGTCGACTTCCTCCCGCGCGAACGCCAAGACGTTTGCATGGGGACCCTGGACATCTTGGGCATACCGAGGATGTCACCGAGCACTCCCTAGACATCCGGCCGGGCTCGAAGCCAGTCATGCAGCGCTTGCGCCGTTTTGATGGCGCCAAGCGAAAGATCATCGGCGAGGAGATCCACAAAAGGCGGGAAGCCGGATTCATAAAAGAAGTGTTCCATCCCAGTGGTTAGCTAATCTTGTATTAGTAGAGAAAAAGAATGGGAAATGGCGGATGTGTGTAGACTACACTAGTCTAAACAAAGCATGTCCGAAGGTTCCCTTTCCTTTGCCTCGAATCGACCAAATTGTCGACTCCACCGCGGGATGTGAAACATTGTCCTTTCTTGGCGCATATTCCGGCTACCATCAAATCAAAATGAAAGAGTCCGACCCAGCTCGCGACTTCTTTCATAACACCCTTTCGGGATGTATTGCTACCTCACAATGCCCTTTGGGTTGAGGCGGCGGGGCAACGTACCCGGCGGTGCATGCAAATCATCTTCGGGGAACTCATTAGGAGGATTGTGGAGGCCTATGTCGGCGACATAGTGGTCAAATCCAAGAAAACGTTGGACCTCGTGGGAGATCTCGGGAAACCTTCGAATGCCTAAACAAAAAGGGAGTCAAGCTCAACCCCGAAAAATGCGTATTCGGGTCCCCCGAGGGATCTTTGCTAGGCTTCATTGTCTCCCAACGAGGCATCGAAGCAAATCCCACCAAGGTCGAAGCAATCACCAAGATGGGGCCCATTCAAGACCTCAAAGGAGTACAAAAAAAGTCATGGGCTGCCTCGCTTCTTTAAGCGGGTTCATCTCTCGCCTCGAGGAAAGAGGCCTACCCCTCTATCGGCTCCTTCGGAAGACCGAGCACTTCGCTTGGACCCCCGAGGCCGAGGAAGCCCCTCGGCAACCTCAAGAAGCTTCGACAAGCCCCCCGGTCTGGTACCGCCAAATCACGGGAGTCCCTACTCGCATGCGTCACGACCACTACTCGGGTAGTCGGTCACGTGGTCGTAGTAGAGCGTCGGGAGGAGGGACACACGTTGCTGATTCAACGTCCGTTTACTTCATCGGTGAAGTGCTTTCCGACACCAAGACGCGGTACTCACAAATGCAAAAATTGTTGTATGCCGTTGTCCGACAAGAAGGAAGCTTCGTCACTACTTCCTCGCGCAGTTGCCGTGGTATCCCTCGTTCCCCCTCGGGAAATCCTCCGAGAACCGAGAGGCCACGGGAAGAGTGGCGAAGTGGGCGGTGGAGCTTATGGGTGAGACAATCTCATTCCTACCTCGCAAAGCGATAAAATCCCAAGTCTAGCTTGGACTTCGTGGCTGAATGGACTGACACGCCAGCCCCGGCACCCATCCAGTCGAAGTCTTTGGACCATGTACTATGACGGATCCATGATGAAGACTGCGGGCGCGGGGGCTGGTTTGCTCTTCATCTCACCCCTCGGGGTCCACACGAGATACTCCATCCGGTTGCATTTCCCGGCCTCCAATAATGTCGCAGAATACGAGGCACTGGTCAACGGTCTAAGGATCGCTGCCGACCTTGGTATCCGACGGTTGGAAACCAGGGGGGATTCATAGTTGGTTATTGATCAAGTCATGAAGGCCTCGGCGTGCCATGACCCCAAGATGGAAGCATACTACCAAGAGGTGAGAAAGCTAGAGGAGAAATTCCATGGGCTCGAGCACAAGCATACCCCGAGGCGCTACAACAAAGCTGCGGACGAACTCGCCAAGGTCGCAGCAACCCGAGGGACCGTTCCTCCGAACGTACTCACCCGAGATCTCAAAGAACCCTCGGTCAAGTACACACCCTTGGAAGTATCCTCGGGGGCTCACGAAGGCGGCACAGAACAAACTATGCCCGAAGCCATGGTGGTCGACCCAGTCCCTGACTGGAGAGAACCTCTGCTGGAATACCTCACCCGAGGAGAGCTACCCGAGGACAAGACAGAGGCTCGCCAATTAGCCCGAAGGGCAAAGTCCTTTACGCCTGATTGGAGACAGAGAAAAGAACTCTACAAGAAGGGAGCCTGGGGAGTATACATGCGATGCATACCCTCGGCGAAGGCAATGATTTTTTGAAGACACCCACGAGGGGAGTGTGGCCACCACGCCGCCCCGGGACTCTAGTCGGTAAAGTCTTTAGACAAGGCTTTTTGCGGCCCTCGGACGGGTACGGGATGCAAATGCGTCGTGCGGCGCTTGCAAGGAGTGCGGTTCTATGCACGAAGAACGCATCTTCAGCACAAGCCTGCAGACCATACCGACATGGCCGTTTGCGGTATGGGGTCTTGACATGATCGCCCCTTAAAAAGGCGCTGGAGGACACACACACGTCTTAGTCGCCATCGACAAATTCTCCAAGTGGATCGAGGCCGAGCTGTGGTGAACCCTCGCCTGAGGAGGAAACGGTGAAGTTCTTTACGAACATCATTTCCCGTTTTGGAGTCGAACTCCATCATCACGGACAACGGCACCAACCGTGGGGAAGAAGTTCCTTGACTTCTGCGACGACTACGGCGTCGGGTTGACACAGCGGTAGTGGCACACCCTAGGACCGCGGACAAGTCGGCGGGCCAATGGCATGATCCTCCGGGGACTCAAGCCAGGATCTTCAACCGATTGAACGATGCGGGGAAAAGGTGGTACCAAGAACTGCCATCAGTCCCTATGGAGCCTTCGAGACGAAAAGCCGAGCCACGGGCTTCACCCGTTCTTTACGGTCTATGGGGGCGAGCAATCTTGCCCACTGAGACATAGAATACGGGTCCCCCAGGCTGCGAGCCTACACCGAGCAAAGGCAGCCAGTTGGCAAGACAAGACTCCATTGACCAAGTTGACGAAGCCCGAGACGTTGCGCTCCCGCACTCGGCAAGATACTAACAAGCCCTGCGGTATCACGCCAAGCGGCCGAAGCCTCGGGAGTTCCAAGTCAACGATCCCGTACTCAAGTTGAAGACGGATAACAAAAGGCACCTGCCGGCGCCACCATGGGAAGGGCCATACTTCATCGCCGAAATACTAAGGCCCGGGACCTACAAGTTAAAGAACGAGAAGGGCGAAGTTCTCTCCAGCGCTGGAACATAGAACGACTTTACGTCGCTTCTACCCTTAACCTTGCACTAAGAAGACAACACTTGTGTTTTTAAAGCTTAATAAAGATCTACATCTTTTAAAAAAAGATGCTTCTTGTGCATACATCAAAGGAGTCTTAGCCTCGTCCAAGCACAAGACTAAAACTCCCTCGGGGGCTACATGGGGACCCCCTCGGGGGACCCCCTCCTCGGACCTTTTTCAAAACTTTTTCAAGAAAAAAAGTTCTTTTCATCACGCTTCGAAACAATCGTTTAAGTTGCAAAGGTCGCTCACGCACAAATCCTAAGCGAGATAATCGAGTCAAGCGGACTGCCCGGTGGCACCCGCACGGACCGCCCCAGTGGCATCCATGCTCACCATCTCGCGGCCGGAGAAAGCAAGCGACCCGGCCACACAATAAGCGAAAAATCGGAAACGCGGCATCATCATAGACATATACGCCAAGGGAACATACCCGGGGCAACATTGTTGTTTGATACACACTTCTCACACACTTAAACTTTCATACAAGGAGGAGATCGGGGGCGATGGGAGCCTCGTCCACCGGGCGCCTCACGATCGGCCGACGAAGAAGCATCGGATCGCCGGGCTACACCCCGGCGGCAAAGATCTCCCGAGGCGGGCGTCGGGCCCCGTCGGCCCGTCTCTGAGGCGGCATCATCTCGTATCCGCTTCATAGGCGGACTCTATGGGGAATACTTTAGGGCACACCTCGTGTTCAAAACGCGACCAGCCGAGTAGCGGCGCCGTCCACAAAGTCATACGGACTTTGGGTCTTGGCGGCGTCGGCAGCATCCCTCTCGGCGTGGTTCGCCCCATCTTCGTCATCGGTGCCAAGGAAGAAGCCACTTGCGACGCCATCCGACACCTCGGGCTTCATCGAAGTGGGAGCAGAACACCGCCATGCATGTCCACACGCGCCGTCAGGCGCGCCGGAGCTCGGACCGAAGGAAACCGCCCACGGCACTCGACGATCGGCGAGCCGAGGGGCCAACCTCCAAGTTGTCTGCCCCAAAGCGGCGAGACGAAAGTCGGGCGGGGCTTCCTCCGCTCCCGGTGCGACCGCTCCTACTCCAACCCCTGGGCGAGTAGCCGCATTGTCCACAGCCCACGGTCCGGACCTTCTCCGCCTCGGCAACGGGAACAAAAAGAATATCAACAAGATGAAGCGATCAAGGGCGAAAAACTTACCACAAGAGGAGACATACCTTCGCGCCCGCCTCAAATTCTCAACATCGTGTTGTGCTCCCTCGACAGCGACTTCCTGAGCTGCTCCTTCTCCTTCCCGAGGGTGTCCCCCTCGGTCACCAACTCCCCCGATGCGGGTGTTCAGGGGCGTCGCATCTCCGCCTTTTTGTCGCCTCCTCCCGGGACTGGTCCTCGTCGTTGGCCTCGCTTAACCTGAAGGGATTGCCTCGGGCATCTTCGAGTCCTGGCTCATCTGGGCCATCCGAGCCGCCACCGTGGCGGCCTCGGACTGGCCTTGGCGAGCTCCGCCTCCCAGGGACTGGCGCTGGGACTCTCTCGTCGGCGAGGGCGGGAGTCGGGAGGTCTCGCCTGGGCCGGATCGGCTTTGTGCGTCCCGCCCGTGGGCGGTCCAATTCAGACATTCTGCCGAAGGAGTTCAGACTTCTCCCGGCGAATCGACGGAGATTTTTGCAAACAAGGACAACGCAGTTACAACACGCGTGTGAAGAAAGATGGTGGAGGGTGATCGCCAAAGACACTCACCGCATCGGCCTCGGCAAGACGCCCGATCACCACATCGCCGATCCTCGCAAGGCCCTCGGCGACCCATTGGCGGATTTGCTCATGAGTCCTCCACGCCAAGACCTCGGGGCGATCATCAATCACCGCGGCCGGCCGGACCCCCGGGCACTTCACCTAGGGTCAGGGGGACCGCCCGGCGAAGTCGGCTCGGGGAGGGTAAATCTCCTCCCACCCAGGCAACTCGCGCGCAACTCGAGGAACCTGACCATCAATAGAAGTCCGAGGGCCCTCGGCTGGCGACCCGACGGGCACCGTCCCTGCGTCATGGCCGGAAGCTTCGCCGGGGGCCGCCTCAAGCCCGGACACATGAAGCAGCGGGGAAGTCACGGTTTGTACTCCTCATGCACCCCCGGATCACCGGGAGCGGCACCGTGGTGACCGTCCCCGTCTCCTCCCGAAGAGCTCCTCTGGGAGAATTCCCGAACGAAGGGCTGGCTCCTCGGGAGGTGCAGCCGCGCCATGAATCCCCTCCGGCGGCGCCGCTGCTTTCCGGCAGACAATGCCGGTGTCACGCCGCCGCCGCCCGAGCCCTCGGGTCGATCACCATCCGGCTGGGAGAGGGACCCCATCTCCTCGAGGCCCGCGGCTCGGGAAGCCTCGGTCGACAACTCGGGCCTGGTGATCCTCCCTGGGGCTCGAGGGGCTGGCGTCACCGGGGAGCCCGATGGCAGACGATGGCAATATGGGGAGACCCCCCTCTACGAGCACCCGGCGGGCCTTTGTCTTGGCCTTAGAGCCTTCTTGGGTACAGAGGACGGTGGCCACCGCTTCCGAGAAGTCAGGACACATCCGAATAAGACGACTACGCGCCAGAAGAAAATCAAGATCACAAGGGCAAAGAAGAAAACTCCACGAAGCCCGAGGGACGCCCTAAGCGAGTCGAGGCGCCGGGAGAGGCGTTGACTGGCGGGCGCTGGGCGCCCGAGCCGCCTCCCTTCGGAATCCGACGCGGGGGTTGGTTTGGACGAGGGTCACCGGCTCCCCTCGAACCGAATTTGCGGCGCGCCGAGTCCCCACGACGGGCGACTGCTCTTCACGCCCACGCGTCACACCTGCGGCGCCCGATGTGCCCACATGACCAGCGCCGATGGTCCCGAGGACTCGGCGAGGAAGAGCACTCCCGGCGCACGGTGCCGAGCCACCGGGCACCGCAGTTGCCAGCAGCCGAGGTTCCTCGGATCCCTCCAAGAGCATCAGGCTCGGAGGCTCATAACGAAGCCCGAGTGCGTCGGGAGCCCCATGGCTCGATCAATCACGCGCTCCCCCCGTCATCCTCCGACAATTCCAGCCCGAAGTCGTCGTCCGATCATCGGCCTCCTCGGTGGTCGAGGTATCGGGTGACTCACCCCGCCTTTTTTCGCTCAGCTCGGCTTTGGCACGGGCCACGTTCTTCTTCTTCTTCTCCTCCTTCTTCAAGGCCGCGCCCTCTGCTGCTCATTCGCGCGGTTCGCCGCTGGCGGCGCGTCGTCCCAACGGGGGCACGGGAGGAGGAGAGTGTCGGTGGTGATGCGCCCGCCGCAAGAAGCGGAGTAAACACCATCGCTGCAGCGGCACGGCGGATAACAAATTAATGCAGGAACACGAAACCAAAGACCCTTACGGGGAAATGTACCGCCCGGTCGGGGCGCATGGGAATCTCGGGATCGAGGGCGGGGTGTTGGACCCCAACACCTCCCCCCTCTTGGCCGAGGCCATCGGTGGAAGCGAGAGGCACGACATCCGCGACGCTTCAAGACCAGCAGCCTCTCGGAAGCATCCGGCACATGAGCGAGGGCAGCCATCAATGGCAGCACCGGACGCCGATGGAGCCGCGACCCACGCCACGGCATTCACGTCCCCTTCCCTCGGAGCCGCGGGGACCGCTTGCCGCAAGCCCTCCAACCGGGATGGTCCGAGGGGGACCCCAGTTCCAGCTGCGGGCGATGCTTTTGAGAACACACGGTGTACGCGGGGAGCATGTTCTCATCATTGCGGAGGTAGAACCACCGATCCCGCCACCCTTGTTGGAAGAGGTGAGCTTGGAAGGATGTACCCATCGGCTCGGTTCGGCCTCGTCGGCTACGATCGGACTTGGAGCGCGCAACCTCCCACACGCAACGCCCTCCGCGGTTTTGCCCTGTGCCACTGAGGGAGGGGTAAGGTCCGCCTTGAGGAAACCACAACCAAAGGTCCCGGTGCGGCTCGATCCCCAGGAATCCCCCTCGCGAGGGGCGACGAAGATGGCAGCCTGGGAGATCGAGTTCGGGGGATGGTGAAGTTCGATGTCAGTAGTGGAGGATCGCCCGCATAAACCGGCCCGCCGGCATCCCGAACCCTCGCGGTGAAGGTCCATCAGGCCTCACCACGTATCCATCATCGGGAGGGTGAGGCTCCTCCTCCGCCCAATGTGGAGCAATCCACTCCCGGCCGCGTGTCGTCCGACGATGACCGAGAAGCCCGTCCTCGACCCACCGAAGCTTCTCCTCCGTCGCCGTTGATCTCGACCACGGCTCGGCGTCAAGCACCTCCTTCTCGCCGTCGCCGCCACCAGATTGCGCCATGGATGAGCGGGGAGGCAAGAAACAGCAATCGCTGGCAACACCGTTCACACGAGCCCAAGGCAAGTGAATCTCCCCCACCGTTCTCTCCTCCCTTTCTATCTCGTGCGCTACGGTGAGAAGGCAAAAGGCGATGGCAAGAGCGAAGAGCACTATCCGCCGCCGCCCGGCGCTCCCCACATTTATAGGGAAGGGAAGGCACACCGCCGGCCTGGGCAAACGAACCGACTCCTGGAATGGGCGGCCCACGATGGAAGCGGGAACCGCTCATCCAACGGCCCGTACCGTGCGGTGGAACCATCAAGTGCATTAAATGCACCTTGACGACGCCCTCGATCTCCGCCCCTCGACAAGAAGCCGTGAGGGTCACGCCCCATCGAACCGTCACGCCGCGGGCGTGCGGGAGAAGACGCCTCGTCTTCGGGCCGTGGGTAAACCGTCCCGGCGTCCCATATCCGGCGGCGCCGACCCTAAGGCAAAAAAGAGTCGATCCGTTGACGGTTCCCCGCCCTCGGCGAAACCAAACGAGCCTCGGCCGACGCGACGGCAACGTGCACCTTATGTTCCGTAGGTTGCAGGTGTTGGCATTTCTTAACGCAATCAAAGGAAATGTATAAAACCCATCCCGATAAAAGCGTCGAAATGCGCCAACGACATTCCCAAGTGAACCACCATGTCGGTGATCCAAAATGAGATTGTCAACGGGATAGATCTTGTCGTCATAGATATTTCATCCCGCAAGCGCACGGATCTATCGTTGTAGCATTTCACAGGAAATATTCGGGGTATCGTTATTTATATTTTCCCAAAGGAAGGCATGTGATTAATAAATTAGCATGGCATCCGAATAGGAACATGTGTTTGCTTAGACCAAAATGTTCATAACGAGGGGGTAAGCAATAATGGTTCATAGATAGTGTGACACACACTTAAGAATCCACCAAACAAAAGGACAAAGAAAATAGATAAAGAATAAATGAATAACCTAATGGAGTAATTCTAATGTATCTAGTCATGGCTATACAAATGAATAGTTAGGATCATATGCAAACCGATTTAGTCGGGGTTAGGTCTAGGATAACGGGAGACTCCTCGGATACCATACGGCCCGATAGGAAGCATTTACGAACTCCTACGAGAACATACGAACGTGGGGGCATTTCAAGGGACGGTCAAGGCTTATCACGACCAAGCCGCCTACCCCTCAACCGTGGCATGCCCTCATATCCGCTAGGTGTCGTAATACCGGGCACCATGCCCGCATATTAGAGCACTACTCTTGTCCCCCGGGATCCCCACTCGTCGAATGGACGGACTAGAACAAGAGCAAACCCGAAGGAACAACGAACCGATATCCCACCTCTAATCAAGTTAGGCATATGATGATCGATGAAGAAATGTAATGAACATGTCAAGATTATGATATGTAAACTATATGCTAGTTCATATACCAACACAAGAACATGAACAAGACTATACTCTAGTTCATAAGTTAGGCCAAGAACATAGATATAAGACTTGCAAATAGAAGAATGCTCCATTGAGAAGATATATTACCAAAAAGCACTTTCTTCTAGGAGACAAGCCCTCCTTGTAGCTCTTCTACTCCAAGTACTAACCAAGAAAGAAGAAGAAGAAAGAAGAAGAAGAAAGAGGAAGTAGAAGAAGAGAGAGAGGTAGAGGTGGTAGAGAGAGAGGTTGCCGGGTTTCTTCGGACTCCAAGTGGTGTGTGTTGAGAGAGAGGGAGAGGGGGCCTACTTATACACTTAGAGGAGGGGCCTAAATGCTAAATTACACCCAAACCGACCTGGTAAACCTTCCATCGTGGCAAAACCGACCAACCAAGGGCGGAAACCCCGTTGGAAGGTGCACGAACCGCCTCCCCGAGGGCCGGGCCGAAACCGCCTCGGGGGTGGTGCGCGCCGCGCGAGGGCGCGCACCCCCCGGGCTCTCGCCTGGCGCGGGGCTCGGTGGGGTGTCGTGTTTCGCCCCGAAAAGTTCGGGCCGGGCTTTACCGCCCTGCATTTGGAGTTTTGGGTCGATTTGTTCCCCGGGCTTGATTTTGCAACACGCGCTTTCCCGAAGGCGTTTTTTGGTCGACATTTTCCACTTGCTTTTATTATAAATCTGCAAAATAAAATACAAGACATTACAAGTGGAATTTATTAGTGGTAAATGCATATGAGTATAAAAAGGTTTAATTTTACTCCCTTTATGGTAGTAAGTTGACGGAAAAGTATGTCATTCGTTATCGTCAACACCAGCTGGGGCCCACATGGGTTTTTCTGATCGCCTCGGGATAACCCGAGCCGGGGACAGGATGGAAATGCACAAACAACTATACGGGCCTCATGGGGCTCGGATTTCGAACGTGTTTAAAGCCCGCGGTGTTGCTTATAGAGATGTCCCATCCGTGGGAGGCCCACGGGCCCTCGGGGTTGGTCCGCCCAAACCCCGGGGATCGCGTGCCGCGTGTAGGTTCTCATGGGGTGAATCACGGATCACATAGCGACCCTTGCTCCGGCAGGGCACGGGCACCCGCTTAGCCCTGACCCGTTACAACACTCACGGAGTATGTCACATTAAACTACGGGGCATTATGACATATCTCCCCTCCTCCCCCCCTCGGGGAGGGCAGCAGGAGCGTACAACAAAAGTCGAGGAAGCACAGGGACGACCTTGCGCTCGCGGCTGGCCTCGGGCTGCCCATAAACCCGAACAGACTCCGCCAAAGCGCAATTTAAGAGTGTTTGGTCTTGCCTGCGTGCGATGGGTATAAAAAGACCTCGAAGGAATCCGCCATTCCATTCGAGGCCTCGAAACTACACCCAGTGCGCGCCACGCACCCCATTGTGCAGACGAACCACCCCTCGAGAAACCACAAGGCGGGGGACGGAGAACCCGGGCGAGTCCACACACTCCTTTCGGGGGCTCGGGTTACTATCGGGGGACCTAAATATTAGGCCCCGAGACATTCTCCAAATATGGGAATCTGTCGGCCCCGTTAGGGGCCAGAAAACCCGGCCCGCTATGATCCCGCCGGGAGGGCGGCCGGAAGGCGATGGACCGGGCCAAAGAGCCACGGCGAATGTTTGAAGGCGAGCCGGCCCACGAGCGGCCCACCGTAATCACCCCGACGAAAAGCGTTAACGGGCACCGCCACGCTCCAGGAGGACAAGGTCAATGACCTCTACAAGACAACGAATTAAGACGCACCACGCCATAAACAGCCGAACGATTGCTCGGACTCAACTCATATTCTCCGTCTCGCCTCCGGGGGGTGGCCTAGCTCACCGCCCCGGGCGCATGGACTCCGCTTCGCCGAAGGTGGCCTAGCTCACCACCATCGGGCGCAAAATCTCCGCCTCGCCCGAGGGAGACCCACTCTCCATCCTCGGGCGACGGGTACTACCAACTCACCCCGGTCACCAACCCTCGGGCATAGGAGGTGCCGCGTCGGAGGAAGGGAAACAATGCATTTAATGTCGCCGCAGACGGCAGCGAGGCGCCGGCGCCATCGACACGCATCCAAATCGATCTACCAGATCACTTCCCAAATCCGACCGACGGGACACAAAGTTGAGCGGTGGACGATTTACGCCGCCCAGATCGGAAACCGGGATGACACCGTTCATTTCCCCGAATCACAGCCAAGGTGCCACGTTGGGCGGACCACCCGCACGCCGACACGCCACCACCACGTCCCCAGGGCGGCCCCGCCATGCGGATCGAGGGGGGACTCCACGACCACTCGGGACCCCGAGAAGCGGCACGACCACCATCGGATCGGGGCGTGTGTCTTCATCAAACGGCGCATCAGCCCAACCATCCTCTGGCGCACGCATGCAACCGTGCAGCCTCGGGAATTAGCCACCCGGGCAACCACCTATGTGTTGGTGTTTCTTACGCAACACGAGATATCCGCAAGCGCCACGGAAATACCGCTTTGTAGCACTTCACCCTGGTGCGGTGGTATATGATTTTACACAAGGGCGGTCGCTGTTGGTTTTCGTGTCTATGTCAACCTAAGGCAAGGGTTTGTTTTCTCACAGTAGCGAGGTATCTATAGGCTAAGTTTTCAGCAAAGTGATTCCTAAAGTCCGTTGTCTACTCACCCGGGCACCGCCCACGCTCAAAGAACGATTGTCCGGCATTAGCACCGCGCCACACCCGAACGTGGGGGATTTCAAGGGGCGGACAAGGCTTGTCACGACCAAGCCGCCTACCCCCCTCAACCGTGGGATGCGCCACAAAAAGGTAGGTGAACGCTAGCCCAAACACCACGTTTGCACTATTGGTCACAGATTCTTGATGTTGGCCAAGGTTCCCCTGGTCAAAGGGTTCCTCCACCAAGAACTAACGCTCAAGACGATCTACCAATCCCCAAGTCTACAACAAAGCTAAGAAATATGCAAAGGAAATTAAGTAGCTCAAGAAGATAATCACAAGACTCCTTACCAAAGTGTAAGTAGCTTGCAGAGGTTTTCTCCTTGGGGTACCGACAAGTCCGCAGACCCGTCCTCCTAGGAACCGCTGAACACCAAGGGGCTTAACCGACAACTCCGGGTAGAAAGAACAAAGCTTCTTTCTAGCTCTTCCCTCTCACTCTCTAGAATTAGAAGATAGAATAGAAGAAGTAGAAGAAGAAGAAGATCTAATTCTACTCTCTTGCACAAGTGGTTGGTTTCTCCTTTGAAATTGTTGTGTTTTTGGAGAGGGAGAGAGGGGGCCTATTTATACACAAGGGGAGGGGCCTAAGTGCTAAAATCACCCAAACCGACCTAGGAAAAACCTTCCATGTACGCCAAACCGACCATCCCACGCCGGTTTCACCGCTTTGGAAGGTAGCAAACCGCCTCCCCGGTTGGGCTCGAATCGCCTCGCGGCCGGTGCGGCCGCACCAGTGGTCGCCAGCGCAAGACTGCCATGGCCGGCCCGCCCGGCTTCTGGCAGGCGGGCTTCCTTGCTCGAAAAGTTGTAAAGTGGACTTGGCCCGGCCTGGTTTTGACGTTTTGCTTCGATTCTTGTTTGGGCTTGCCTTTTGCTCCTTTGGGACTTTTTCCATTTGTTGATTTTATTTCTTTTTCTTTGTCTTTTGGCCCAAAGTGATCATCCATGAGTTTGTACTGCAAGTCCAAATAAACACCAAAACTTTGGAATTTGTTAGTTGAAATCCCTACTTCTAGGTTGTTTTGGTGTTATGTTGACGGTATTTAATTTGTCGTTGGTTACCGCTCAACAAACTCCCCCACACTTAGCCCTTTACTCGCCCCCTGAGTGAAGGCAGGAGAACTAAAGTGGTTCAATCTCCAAGATGTAGACCTGCATACAAGTTATTCAGGCCTTACCGCCTTTGTGAGCATTCTTGGTGGCTACCAAACTATCTTAGAACAATTGAGCAATGGAATAGCATGAACTTCTATCTTCTTGCTACTACCCATGCGCAAAGACTTGGTAAGTTTTTGAATTTTTTGAAAGAAATAGCATTGCTCTTTATGGTATTGACTCTCACAAAAGTCACTCTTGTTTGAATTTTCCTCTCAAAGCTCTCTTGTTTGATTCACTCTCACTCATCCTATTTTGCGGGGGTTTTTATGGATCTGTGAATGGAGTGATGCGACGCACCCTCTCCGCATGTTTTGTCGGGTCAAGCTCGATCGTTGGAGGGAAGGGCCATACCCTTAGATCGAAATGTGCAAAAGTGTGTGGATAGTATATATATTTTCTTTGTGGTTACTCCTTGACTCATGATCTTTTTCCTTTCTTTTTGTATGCTTCGAGAGATACAGGCTACTTTTTCTTTCTCTTTCTTTTTTCTCTTTTTTTTTGGAGATGTGGGCTCTACTCGCCCTCGGACACGTGTCCATTATTCATCTCTTATTCATTTTCTTTTCTCGCGACTCAGATCTTTCTCTCTGTATTTTTCTTGGTAATAGGAGGCGATCATGGTATGAGTGGAGTATTTATTTGGTGGATGGTGGAGATGCATGTTGTGCGCAATTCTCATCGTGAGAACCGGCGTGTTTTTATGGGTGTAACGTGTTTTTCGATCTTGGGAGTATGAGCCTCTCTCAATGCGGATCAACGGAGCCCCGACAAAAACTCAATGCAAGAGGGAAGCGCCTATAGTGGATATTCATGACATTTTTCGGACTTTGGTAGGATTTGGCTAAGTCAAACCATGAGCATGCTTTATTTTAAATTTTTGAAGATAAAACCAAGTCTTATTGCAAAAGAGAGCAAGCGTCAAGTTGTTCTACCATATCACAAAGATCAATCATTTAGATAAGCATGGGGTCCCTAATGGATAGTTGCTCAACAATGGTCTTGGTTTTTAGCAAGGAATAAAATGTATGCATGCCATTTTATCAATTGGTAGATATAGAGATAGAGTTTTGCTAACTTGAATCAGGTTTCAGCACTTAGATAGGTCACAAGTCAAAATTTAATTATTAATTACGTACCTTTTGACTTGCGAGCCTCCCCCCACACTTGTTTTTGTGCCTATTTTTAATTTTCTTTTGCACAAGGACAAAAACAAGTGGAGACATGGACAAAAAATAATAATAATAATAAAACTTTATTGAATCATTCAAATTGGGGCACACAATTTGAAGGAATTACAAAATGATTGGAAGGGAAATATGAAAATTAAAATTTGTTGTGCGCCTAAGAGGTAGAGCATTTCTACTCGAAAGGTCAGCGAGATCCACCGAGCGCTCTACCCCCATTTCTCTAGCAAAGCGAGCTTTGAGCTCCTCGTGCATGTTAACATGCGCAGTGCGCCGCTAGCTTCTTCCTAAGGCGGATATTGGCACTATGCCTTTCTCGCTAATCCGCCTCTAAGGGTTTGGATGAAGCTTGAGAGATCTGCGATTTTCTTCTGTACACTTTTCAAGCTGTAGGACCTGTTTGGGGCTCAATGTCATCATCCCCAAAGAATCCTTTTGGTTGTCCCCCTCAACCACGTGGTTTGGGAACCTTCTTCCTCCATTCTCCGTTTGGCAATTGTTCTAAGGTGTAAGGGAAGGGAACAGGAATCGCCCTTTTGGAAGTAATCGGAGAGGTTCCCCTAACAGGTCTTCGTCGTAAACTACTGTTTTTTCCTCCACGGGGATATTTTCCTTGCCATCTACCTTCCTTTTCTTTGGTGCAGGAATTTTAGCCGGGGAAGGTAGGGAGAGCTAGGTCTCTTTTTGGGGTTTCCCTCTTCTCTAGGTATTTGGAGGCGAAAAGTCATGGCTTCCTCTCTATTAAATGGTACTAGAGCCATAGGAGGAGGAGGGCCTTTGCTCTTTGTTCTTGGCTTAGACGAAGAGGATTTGAGAGGAGGAGAAGAGCAAGAAGGAGAGGTGTGAAGAATGGGAGGGGAGGAGGGTGGATTTTATAGGACAAACACTCCCTCTCGTTTTTGGTGGGTTAAAATCTCGCGGAGCGCACCTCACTACTGCAGGTTATGAGAAAGAGGAAGGTGATGGGCGAAATCCCAGCCCGGACGGAGCCGGCCAGGGTGCTTGGGCGCTGGCGAGGGTGGTG
Source organism: Hyparrhenia diplandra (assembly GCA_015847255.1). Classification (NCBI taxonomy): domain Eukaryota; kingdom Viridiplantae; phylum Streptophyta; class Magnoliopsida; order Poales; family Poaceae; genus Hyparrhenia; species Hyparrhenia diplandra. Next base: position 31,853 of record JADLZK010003611.1, read on the forward strand.
CGCTGCAAGCACCACCCAGTGTGTCCCCCCCGTCGTCGAGGTTTTTAGAGCCACATTAGTTTCCTTTTAGAAAAGTTTTGAAGGCGGGGTTTGCCGCACGAGAAACGTTTCCTTTCTTGCTGATCTCTAATTGATCCTCAAATTTGAATTTTGAAAATAGTTTATGCTTTGATTAATTTAGAAAGTGTATGTCCTTTGTGTAACAAATGACCAGCATAAAGTAAAAAGAAAATAATAAAGTAAATACTCTACTTAAAGCAAAGTAAAAAATATATAGATAACTTTTTATGTTTTATTATTACCTTATATAGATATATATATATATATTATTATTATTTTTAGTTGTAACAATTTTAATTATAAAGATAAAATTATTTTTATATATCTTGATCATCCTAAATTAATTTTCAAAGCATAAATATATTACGCCGAGCTCTTGGTTAAGATCGTGGATCGCTCGAAGAAAAGCTTAAGTCGATTGACCGTTTACCTTTTGTATCTCTCTGCGTTATCTTGGATTGTGATCGCGCCATGTGGCGATGTGTTGATGACGGTGTACGGTCCTTTCCATTTGCTTCTCGCCTTCCCTTCGCCAAATAGTTTCACCGGGGAGTTGAATAGGAGTACTTTGTCTCCCGTGGTGAATTCTTTTGAGTTTGATGCGCCGATCATGCCATCTTTTTGTGCGCTCTTTGTAGAGCTTTGCACTATGGTACGCCTTTTTCTCGCCATTCTTCTAGTTCGAGAGATTTGTCTCTGGCGGTTCTTCCCAGCCGAAGTCGGCGTCCATATTCCACTTTTTGATGGCCCAATGAGCTCGATGCTCCGGCTCAAGCGGTAAATGGCGTGTTTTGCCATAAACCAGTGGTAAGGTGACATGCCGATGGGGGCTTTGTAGGCTGTCCCGATATGCCCGAGAGAGCATCGGGCGCTTGTTTTTCCAAACCCTTCCCCATCTCGTTGACCGTCTTCTCGCAGGATGTTTTTAATTTGTTTATTGGAGGTTTCGCTTGCCCATTTGGTTTGCTTGGATGATAGGGGGTAGCAATATTGTCTTTGGGTGCCAAGCTCTTTTTCAAGAATGTCTTGAATGATTTGTCCTTGAAATGCGATCCTCCGTCCAGCGATCACCATGCGTGGCATCCCAAAGGGGGAAGATGATTTCATGGAACATCTTGCGTGCATGCTTGCCATCGCCAGCTACGCATGGTAGTGCCTCTACCCACTTCGACCGCGTAATCCATCGCCACCAGGATATACTCGCAATCATGGGACCTCTCGGAATGGCCCCATGTAGTCAATGCCCCCACACATCAAATATTTCTATTTGAAGGTTGTAGTGTAGGGGCATTGCATCACGAAGCTGTGATGTTCCCGGTCTTTCTCGCGGTTGTAGCATCTTCGATGAACTCTTTAGGTAGAGTCGTACACATCGCGGCCGAAAAAGAATCCGCCTTTGCCAAATTTTGGCTTGTGTGCGAAATACTCCCAGATGTCCGACGTAGGGAGATGCATGACATTTTTCGATGATCTCGCATTCCTTCCTCCCTCGGGTACGCATCTTCTCAAAGAAGCCGCCCGCACACACCCCGTACGCGAGATATGGGTCATCCCATAGGTGCCTACGCTCTCCATTTGGAGCTTCCGCTTGTTCTCCCGGGTGGTACATATCCTGCAACCATGTAATTCACAATGTTTTGCGTACCATGGGTTGAAGTGCGACACCTTGAGTAGCATGTCGCCGCGGTAATCGTTGATGGGTGGTTCTGCATGTTAGTTACCCGCATACGCGACAAATGATCTCAAGAATCGTATTTTCTACTCCCTTTTTATCTTTTATTTCTATATCAAATTCTTGGAGCGGGAAGAATCCAGCGGATCAAGCGAGGTTTCGCATCCTTTTGGTAAGAAGGTACTTAAGGGCAGCATGGTCACGTATAGACGATTATTTTGCGCACCCACTAAGTAGGATCGAACTTCTCGATAGCAAAGACTACTTGCCGGGAGTTCTTTTACGTTGTGGCGTAATTAAGCTGGGCTCTGTCCAAAGTTTTGCTAGCATATGCGATGGCATCTTTGCTTTTTTGTCCTTGGTTTGGCCTAAGGCCGCACCAACGGCGTAGTCGCTAGCACATGATTTCGAATGGCAACGCGACCAATCCGGGGTTGGATGATCGGGGGCGGAGATGAGTGCTTTCTTTAGGATTTCAAAAGCGTACAAGCACTCATCCGTGAAGTCAAAGGGCACGTCCTTGGCTAGCGGGGCCGTAGGGGGTCTAGCGATTTGTGAAAAATCTTTTATAAATCTTCTATAAAACCTGCGTGGCCTAAAAAACTACGGATACCTTTGACGTTCAGCGGGGTGGTAGTTTTTCGATAACGTCTATTTTGGCTTTGTCTACCTCTATCCCCCTCTCCGGACACGAGGTGCCCGAGAACGATGCCTTCTCGGACCATGAAGTGGCACTTTTCCCGGTTAAGTACCGAGGTCCTTTTTCTTGGCATCGTTGCAAGATCCGGTCTAAGTTCTTGACGGCTTTCAAAAAGTCTTACCATAGGCGGAGAAATCGTCCATGAAGACTTCCATGATTTCTTCAATCATGTCGAGAAGATAGACATCATACACCGCTGAAAGGAAGCTGGTGCATTACACAGCCCAAAATGACATTCTACGATAGGCATAGGTTCCGTATGGGCATGTGAACGTGGTCTTGCTCTGGTCATCGGGGTGGATCGGGATCCGTGGTAGCGAGAATACCCGTCAAGGAAACAAAGAAAGAAAAAGTGTTTCGCTATCCGCTCCAACATTTCATCAATAAAGGGCGCGGAAAGTGATCCTTCTTTGTTGCCTTGTTAAGTTTTCTATAATCAATACACATTCTCCACCCTCGTGACTTGTCTTTGTGGAATGAGTTCGTTTTTAAGCGTTCTCAACGATTTGTCATTCCTCCCTTTTTGGGGACCACTTGGGTGGGCTAACCCAATCACTATGGTGCGGGATAGATAATCCCGGCGTGAAGAAGCTTGAGAACTTCCTTCTTCACGACTTCACGCGATCGCATTATTGAGCCTTTATTTTGGGGTTCGCATGATGGGGTACCGTCGGGGTCAATAGGAATCACGATGTGTCGCAGATGTTAGGCTTACCCCTTTCGGATCTTGAAGGGAATACCCAAAGACCGATGTGTGTTTCTCTAAGACGGATATTAGCTGGGTAGTTTTTGGTCACTAAACTTATCGCATGATGACCGTGCTTGTGAATCGCGCCGTTTAGGAAGACATAGCGTAGGCCCGGGGTAGGGGTTTAAGCTCAACGGAGGCCGAGTTAGCTCTTCCTCTTTGGGAAGTTCTATGAGTTCCCCTGAATCGTCCTCTTCTTCAATGAAGAATTGGGCGTCTTTTTTCTAGGTCTGTTTTACGGGTTCTCATATAGCATAACTCCCATGACCTCCTCGGGCGTGTCATACTCAAGGAAAGGGTTACATTACCGAAGTTTTTAGCTCGAAAGTGGCGGGATAAAAACTTTTCTTCCCGAGTTTGACATCTAAATCCCCGGATGTGGATAGATCAAGAATCTTCTCCAAGGGATGCCCGATTAGGATGTCGAAGTCTTGGATATCAAAAAACGTGAAAATCAGAGACAATTTGACATCCTTGTGCGGGGAAGATTTGTTCATGTATAACCTCACGGCTTTTAATGGTGGTGCGTGGTGCTATGCGCAAGGTCCGTGTTGTGGGGGTTCTAATGGCTTCCTCGACACAGGCTTGTGCAAAGGTTTCAGACATTATGTTTATCCCCCACGGTCGGGTTATACATGACTTCCACCAAACTTCACTCGATATGCGCAAATGATTGGTGTAGAGGGGCCACTAATCCGAATTTCTTGAAAAGAGGGTCCTTCCTCTCGCAACCATTCCATGCTCATTATGGTACATTAGCTCCTTAATAGACTCACGGAGGAAGGTTTTATCCGAGGGGCTGTTCGGGAACCAAGCTGGGACTGTGTGGTTTCTTCCATTGTTCGTACTTCGAGGTGTCACCGAATTGATCGGTTAGATCAACCTCGAAGAACGGAGATCCGTGCATGCGGTCTCCTTGTGTTACAGTTCAGGCGAGGGTCTCTCTATAGATTTAACGGGTTCGGCATCACCGAAGAGACTTCTCGGTTTTACGCTTGGGTTCTACTCGGATGGGTTCTAGCGGAGGGTATTCTCAAGAATACGGTTTAGGAGAGCTTCTCCTTCATTTGTGGTTTTATGTGAAAAGCGACCCTCCGGCGACTAAATCAAGCGGTAGAGGCGATCATACTGTCAATCCTAGCGAAAATCTTTGTAAAAGCACGTGGTTTGGTATGGGCAGTGCGGGCCGGATCGTGTGGCGTGGTAAAGCCGATCCCGGGCTGCACCTAAGGTTTCACCCTCTATTTGTAGGAAGTTGAGTATCTCTTGTCGCGGGGCCGCGATTACGGATATAGGGTAGAACGCTACACGGAGAATGTTTCGCAATTCTTCCCATTCTCGTTTTGCCAACCCTACGTTATGGGCGTACCATTGAGTCGCCCTCTCGGTGAGAGAGCGAAACAACTTCCACCTCGGCGTGTCGTGTGTCATGCACGCAATTGTCGAGGCGACCCGCGGAGGCTGCTCAAACTCCGTAAGTGATGATAGGGGTTTTCATATTTCGAGCACGAAAAGGCTCGGGCCTGAACCATGGCTATAAAGCCGGGCGGAGCTCATACTGAAGGCTGTGATTGGCTTCGCGGATTGGCGTGGTTCCACGAGCTTCGCCCTTGGGAGCGAGCATGGGATTTGTAGGGTAGGTTGCTCCATGGGTAATGGGGACTCTTTTTGGTATTTTTTGTTTAAAGGATACTACCGGTCACACCGGGTCGACTTGGCTCGATATATAACTCGACAACCGTCGTCGACAGCGGCGCCGAGAAATGCTTGTTGGTGTTTCTTACGCTGCGCAGAGATATCCATAGCGCTGCGGAAATACCCGTTGTAGCACTTCACCGGTGGTAGCGGGGTATCGTATTTTACACAAGGGCGGTCAGCGCGGTGGCTTTTCGGTCTATGTCAACCTAAGGCAAGGGTTTTTGTTTTCTACAGTAGCGAGGTATCTATAGGCTAAGTTTTTCGAGGCGGTGATTCCTAAAGTCTCATTTGTCTACTCACTCGGGCACCGCCCACGCTTCTGAGACGAGTGTCGGCAATTAGCACTGCGCCACACCCGAACGTGGGGGATTTCAAAGGGACGGACAAGGCTTGTCACGACCAAAGCCGCCTACCCCCTCAACCGTGGGATGCGCCACAAAAGGTAGGTGAACGCTAGCCCAAACACCACGTTTGCACTATTGGTCACAGTTCTTGATGTTGGCCAAGGTTCCCCGGTCAAGGGTTCCTCCACCAAGAACTAACGCTCAAGACGATCTACCAATCCCGCAAGTCTACAAATGCTAAGAAATATGCAAAGGAAATTAAGTAGCTACAAGATAATCACAAGACTCCTTACCAAAGTGTAAGTAGCTTGCGAGAGGTACAAGCTTGGGGCGGAATGCCGACAAGTCCGCACTCCGTCCCTCCTAGGAACCGCGGAACACCAAGGGGCGAACCGACAACTCAGGGTAGAAAGAACAAAGCTTCTTTCTAGCTCTTCCCTCTCTCACTCTCTAGAATTAGAAGATAGAATAGAAGAAGTAGAAGAAGAAGAAGATCTAATTCTACTCTCTTGCACAAGTGGACTGGTTTCTCCTTTGAAATTGTTGTTTTTTGGAGAGGGAGAGGGGGCCTATTTATACACAAGGGGGAGGGGCCTAAGTGCTAAAAATCACCCAAACCGACCTAGGAAAACCTTCCATGTACGCCAAACCGACCATCCCACGTCGGTTTCACCGGTTTGGAAGGTAGCAAATCGCGCTCCCCAGTTGGGCTCGAACCGCCTCGGCAGGGGTGCGCACAAGGGTGGTGCGCTACAAGCGCCCTGCCAGGGCGGCGGCTTTGGCCCGCCGGCGGAGGCTGGGCTTCCTTGCTCACGAAAAAGTTGTAAAAAGTGGACTTGGCCGGCCTGGTTTTGACGTTTTGCTTCGATTCTTGTTTGGGCTTGCCTTTTTGCTCCTTTGGGCCTTTTTCCATTTGTTGATTTTATTTCTTTTTCTTTGTCTTTTTGGCCCAAAGTGATCATCCATGAGTTTGTACCTGCAAGTCCAAATAAACACCAAAACTTTGGAATTTGTTAGTTGAAATCCTACTTCTAGGTTGTTTTGGTGTTATGTTGACGGTATTTAATTTGTCGTTGGTTACCGTCAACACTATGTAAACGTTACTCCCCTTTTTTCTTGCTATCGCCCGGGGAGTAACGCCTCATTAGGAGGAGAGGGAGAGAGAGGGGCCGGTCGATCATTCGACTCCCGCAGCAATCAACCACCACTACCACTTCCACGATCGTGGGGCTTGAGACCGGCGTCTCTCCCTCACGACGGCCTGTAACCCCTGCGCCAGCTCACCCTTTGAGCGCAAGGTAACACGAAGCAGGACACACCCCGCTGGACGTAGGGGCCCCGTTGGCTGAACAAGGATAAACCGCCGCGCCCCCCGTGTACATCTTGCAGCGCGCCATCGAGGGAGGAGGCACACGGCCTATAAATTCTTTATTGCCGGGCACCCGAGGCACCCGCCGTTCCTCGAAACGCCGACAATGCCCATCATAATAAAAGCTCAATCCGCACGGGCAGAATGCATTGACAACACTAGCGTTCACACAACCAAAGTAATCACTTTTACACTTGTATATTAATGGAATGGCTAGCACTTACACTAGGTGGATACATCATGGGGGAACCATTGGAGGTTATACTATATATGAAAATGAGGGCCTTGCGTGATGAACCGGACTAGTATCAATGATGATCTTTGCGTGAGTGTGGATGAAGAAGGCCATGATGATGGAATTTATGATATGGTGCATGAGGGAATTGTATACTTTGAAGATGAAGATAAAAAAAAAAAGGTCTATGTTTGCAATTATATTGGAAGAGATGAAGCAGCAACTCAAAAGACGATAAGGGTGGCATCTCCAATCGACGAGGACGAAGTTTTTCCTCTAGGTTTTCGCCCTAGTTTTTCTCTCGAAAAAAAAATAGAGTAGCCAATAAGATACGACTATGACAGGGGAGCTGCTAAACCATTACTTCCTAGCAACTTCATGTGTACAATTTAAAATGACAGCATATCAAGAGTTTGCTAAACTAGTTTGCCATCCTTGGATTTTTGCAAAAAAAAAAAACTTGGCTCCAACGAGAAGAGGTAGTTATCGGACGGCCCATCACCGTCGTACATGGGAACGTAACCGATGAGAAGAGGCAAAGGAAGGGTGGAAATATAATCTTGTTTCTCTCGAGCTCCCTCGATGCAAGTTTGCTAGAGTGGGAAGTTTTGTAGATCCGGGATTGGTTTAGTTAGTGGAAAATGAAATGCGCTTTTGGGATTAGATTCGGGCGCTTACGCTAAAGAAGATGTGCCTTCAGCAATGCTAGATCCTACTGTGCTTCTTGGGACTCCTCATCCTTTTATAATCTCCCGCGTGGGTCTTTGGGTTTGTACCTAGGATCAATCATCTAAAAAAAAAGGATTTTAAGATCGACAAAATTATTGAGCAATGTTGTACAAGCAAGATAGCAAACCATTCAAAAAAACCCTTCAAAAAAAAAAAGGATAATGCACTTTTACAATCTAGATTTCGGTGCTTACCCAAGAAGATATGCTTCCACGATGGACCCGGACCGCAACCACCAAAAAGAAAAAGAAGATGTGCTTCCCCGACGGACCCCCGTGATCTGCAAGAACCACCAAAAAAAAAAAAAAAAAACTTCTGTATTTGCCGTTTCTAGAACCACATGAAAAACCATATCTAGCTGCATGGATGTGATAAAGAGGTGCACTTGCCCGGGATGGAGACGAAGGCGAGGCAGTCCCCCTCGCGGTCGGACCGCTCTCTACTCTTGTTTGCTTGAGATGAGTTTGGAAAGTCGAGACGGAGAAGAGGTGAGAAGAGTACTAGTACTAGACTACTAGTACAGTATAGGTGTAGTATGGGAGAAGGAACAAGGAAGAGACGAGAGAGTGAGAGACTTTGCGAGAGAAAACCGCCATAGGGAATCCGAGGTGGCGTTGTAGAGTGTTGATGCGACACAATGCCACCGTCAGCCACACTCTTGCCTTTAGCACTAGCCGAGAAACACGAAGCTCCATCACCACCATTGTACTAGTAACAAATTAAAAAGTCATGAATTAGCATAGGGCACCAAATTATACTGCGGTCACTCTCAAAGTTTTCAAGTGGAGCTGTGGGCCAAATTATTCCTCGGGCTGTAATGAAATTCAGCATAGGGCCACTAATTGTTTGAAATTCATATTCATTCATATAGCAATAAAAGTACTGCATTAAAACCCCAAGGAGAAGTGCCTAGGCAATAAGTTTACATGTGGATTATGTAGCGTAAAAGTAGTCTTTTCTATGTGATGCAAAACAAAACGCGGCGCGCTTGAGCCAAAGCTCCAGCTTACGGCTAGCAAACAAAGCTCCAAATGTACACATCCACATATAGCTAAACAACTGCCAAAGAATCGGCCAACCATTTTTAATTTTCCCTAAATCAAACTAATGAGATGTCGTCAAATTATTTGTAGGTAAGCTAGAAGTGTTACCTTGTATATATGCGCAAACTTTTTGCATCATCGATCAATATATGCTTACGGTAGCATGCATATGCATGTTAGCCATTAAAAGGATCGATAGCATGCAAGACATCTGAATTTGAAGATCCCTAGGACTCAATCAATATGCTTTACAGTAGCATCAATATAACACACACACATCCGAATTTGAGGATCCCTACGACTCTACACACACATCCGAGATTGAGGATGCAAACCTTGGGGATGGTTGGATGCTTGGCAAGTGCACGGAAGGAGCCCGCCTGCCGGCGTTGCGGCAACCAACGACGCGTCAGATTGGAGCGATGGGCCGGGCGGCGCCGGCCGGCCGGCGAACGAGGAGGGGCACCACCTCGCGCCGCATGGCCGAGTCTTGGGCGGGCGGCGTCAGCGAGAAGGCGGCCGCCGGCAGCCGGCGCTGTCGTCGGCGTGGACGGAGAGCGGGCGAAGCGCGCGTCAGCGGGACGGAGCTGGGGTGGCACGACAGCGGGGACGGGCGCCGCGCCGGCCAGCGTCGGCGAAGCGGGCCGCCCGCCGGCAGCCCGCTGAGCGGGGCGGGGGCGGCCGGAGCCGCCCTCGCCCCGCGTCCGCGGAGCGCGGCGCGCCGTACTCGTTCTCTCGTCTCTTTTTTATAGAAGGTGGCGGCTGGTTGGGAGTGAATGAGTGAGCTTCTAGGGTTAGGCGGGGCTTTTATTTGGTGGCAAATAATGTTGGCGGCTTCAACAATATTTGGCCCAAATTTTGCGCCACAGCCAAAATTCGAAATTTTAGGGCGGTAGGAGCAATATACCGGACCACGCGATATTTCCGAAATTACGTAAATTTCGCCCGAAATTTTTTTCAGATGCTTCACCCTTTTGACCGGCTTCAAAGATACCCGCAAATGAAACAAACAAAAATGTCCGTCTGAACACCCGCAAAGCGTAGTGACAACGATTGCACAATTTGACTAAATAAACTTTCATTCAGACATATAATTCCGGATTACACATAAACAAATTCAATTCATAAATATCAACAAATATCACCTACATTTGAGCGTGTTAAAAATCTCTTCAAGCAATATAAGCTAGAAACTAAATGTGGAATGTAAGGTACATATAAATTTTTGATCCAAATGTTAGTTACCTTCACATGTAGGTTTTTGGAGGCGGGGAAAAACATTTCGTAAGACTAACAACATCATCGTTAATGTCGAGATGGCATGCACATATCCAAAACTTTAATAGTTCCATCGGAGATGACATTGTCGGAAGGCAACTCCATTTGTGCCGCCATGGTCGCCGCGCGAGCATCTCATCGCTAACCCTCGGCGAAGCTCATCTAAATTTTCTAATAATTATATTACACAGCTCAACACAGGGAAACAAACACATGTTGCAAAATTAAAACAGAACCGATGTTTACACAACAAATGACAACGAAAACCAAATAAAGCCGGGTTTAGGGACATCTTGCACATCCTAATGAAGGCGTATGCCGCTAAACTGCTCAATTTGAACGGCAAGAGTATGAACTCAAAACGGGAGGCGGCACCTAGCGGGCAGTACCGGACGACGTCCGGCTCTCCGCCCTCGTGGGTCATGCATTCTTCCGCCGTACGGGCGTGTTTGTCGTCGACTGGTACGACTCTACCACCGTCGATGCAGGTAGGGACACGAATCAAGGTTGGGTTGAGGACAACGGCGTGAGGTCCGCCTGGGCCAAAATACAAAGACTTCGGCAGAGATGGTTCGCCCTGCCGTCAGCGGACGCCTTGGCCGATTCCATAGGCGGCGCCCCGCCAACCGTGGGGTTCACCGCACAACAAAGATCGCCAAGAAGTAAGCCGCGCCGAGTCCCCAAAGATCAGCGGCTCTCCTGAAACTCCGGCCTTGGGATCCCCCGGCGCCGCCGCCGCTGTCATCTTCACCATCCTTCGTAGCATATGGCCTCCGGATGCTCGGCCTCGAGAAGCGCCGCCAGGAGCTCGGGGAACTCTTTTTGTTTCGGCCGAGGGCGGCGCGAGACGAGTCGCGGAGCGACACGGCCGGACGCCTCCTTGGTGTCGGTATCGCTTAAATTGGCCGCAGCGCCGATTTAAGCTCCATGTATTACTGCATCGGCAACTTGTTCTTCACTGGAGGCGCCTACCGGAGGATCTCCGCGCCGGCGGGTCCTCGCCGCACAACAACAAAGATGCGTCGCACGGTATTCGCGCCGCCATCGCGGCTCTTCTTCTCCTTCTCCTTTTGGGAGGGGGAGGGCGAGGAGGAGCTAAAAATGGGCGGTGCGCGTTGGGGGATAATAACGAGGAGTGAAATCGTGAGTGGAGAGGAGTGAACTAGTAGTGAAGACAGTGCGGACGGTTAGACACAGACATGATGGACCCAGGGCACCTATTTTGATATTTCACGCACTTGGAGTGTTGGTTAACGGCGAAAGGACAATACAAACCTCTCCCACTCCTTCAAGTCTACCACGGCGGACAATAGTGGTAGCGCCCCAGTTGTGGAGTCCAACGAGGAACAACTCTTCCAGGTTTAGGGTTTAGGGGGTGTTTAGTTCCCTAAAAGCAAAACCCAAAAAGTACTACAGTACTGTCACATCAAATCTTCGACGCAGCCCATGGAGCACTAAATGTAGATAAATAAAAACAAATTGCATAGTTGGCTCAAAAGTGCGAGACGAATCTTTTGAGTCCAGGTTAATCCATAGTTGGACAATAATTACCAAATACAAATGATAAGTGCTAAGAATCTAAACCCCCAAAACATTTCACCAACTAAACGATAAGTGCCTACATTTGAGTATTAGTGTTCTCAGGCCGCCTCATTTTTTTTTGGGTATATATATAGTATATGTTGGTGTTCGTCTCTTTCTTTTTATATTATATTATAATATATATATATATATATATATATATATATATATATATATATATATATATATATATATATATATATATATATATATATATATATATATATATATATATATATATATATATATATATAATGTCCTAATCTACCTTTTATGGAATATTGTAAATATTATGTTTGCCTATATGCTTCAATGTTGATGCACGGTTTGATTTCTTATCATAAGTGTTCATCTCGCATGCATGAGATGAATGATAGTCATATGCATGTCTTTAGCGCGGTAATCGTACCATTTGATGGTTATTTTTGTCACCATGTGACTATTACTTTTTTTTATTTTGGTTTCATTGGTCATATGTATGGTTTCAAAGGGTAGACCTATTCGAATCTGCGCGCTTATCGTTTACTCGCTTACTCCCAAGAGTAGTTACTCCCGCCTCAATAAACCACGTTGCACATGTGTTTATACTTGTTTATCAGATTTGATGAGATACCGGTGGGACGCCGTTCCCCAGGTGTCGCGTTTTTTATCCTTTTGAGTATGTTCAGATACTCATATTAACTTAGCCTAGATTTTTTTTACTATGTGAAATTTTTTGAAGGAACCCATATTTTTCATATATATACAAATATATCACTGTTGTATATAAACAAAGTATATCCACATATTCTGCTGTGATCCACCTACCCTAGATAGTCTAGTATGATCATATACTTAATCCCCATACACTCACCTCACCATGATATGCGGTGGCAGCCTATCGCTTTTTGAACCAACTAAAAATGTTATAACTCACAAACCAAAAAAATCAAATTAAAATGACGGGATTACACCATTGAATTCCTTTAATAAATCCTTTAAAACAAGACCTCATATGGATATATTTCGATAAAATTATAGTTGGCCCCCAATCGATGATAGTTGGTAGTATAGATTAAAGTAAAAAAGAGAGAGAGAATGGTAAAAAGGGACAAACCCATGAGACGGATGGTCAAACATGAAGTTCAAAAGTTAAAAACGACAAACCCCATGAGACGGAGGGAGTAGTGATATTCTAACTCATCTCGGACACAAATAAAAACTAAATAAATATAGCTAGTTTGGGGGACGGACACATCCCGAAGGCATGCATCGCCGCGACATCCACCACTCCCGCCGATCGGAACCCGACACTGAACTCAAAATCGTCGGTAATCGAGCGTGCGGAAGGGGGATGACGGTTCCCTCCGCCCGGTAGCGGTGGCGACGCCGCTTGCATCCTTCAGGCCATGCACCGGCACGGGGATCGATGACGACGTCTTTGCTCCATACCGCGGGATGAACCAGGTTGGGTTGCGACGCCAACCTCGGCGGGAGGTCCTCCCCGGGCCCAATAACGCGCTTCGCAGATTATGGTTCGCCCATCGGCCGCGAGGGCTCTGGGCGGGTCGATTCCATGGGCGATTGCCAGCTTTCTGGTCCGCGGAGGTTCCGACAGACAAAGAAGACGCCAAGTAGCCGTGGCGTGGTCCGCGGCGTGGCGGCTTTCTTCACTCGAGCCCGCCGCTGGGGATCCCACGTGCCGTCGTCTTCACCATCCCTCGTAGCATATGGCTCCGGACGATTGGCCTTGAAGAAGCGCCGCAAGAGCTCCCTGCGGGAAATTTTGTGCATCGCCGCCTTAGCCGACGAATCGACGGAGCGACACGAAGCCGGATCGCCTCCTGCCGGTGTCGTGTACCGCCGAACTTGCGACGCATTACGACGAAGATCCATGTACCGCTACCGATACTCGCCCCTGCATGATACAGCGCATTGAGGATCTGCTGCCCGGCGGTTCCCGGCGGCCATTCAAATAGGGAGCACGCCGTCACGGCATGCCGCCATCGTTTAGCGGTGTTGCCGGCCTCTTGCCCTTTCATCTTCCTCGCCCCGCCCTCCTTGCCCCCTCTAGAGTCTCGAGTAGTTTTTGCCCTTGAAGGGTGGAGTAGCCGCGACCTGCCCCTTCCGCACCACTGACGGGGAAACCGACGCCGCCACACGCAACCCCCTAGAAGTACAATAATGAACCGCCCCGGCCGGCCGCCGAGTCCCAATAAAAGGATGGGATGTTTTGGTCAAACAGTTCGAGAATATAAAAATCATCATCAAAATACCGTCGTTGGCGGCACTGTGTTACTATAGAGCACGAGAGCTTCCAGCTTTCCACCACACGGCTCCTTAAACTTCTGACGCAGCGTGTATAGGGCCTTGGTGTACATGCGAATCCTTGCATGCGAATCCTTTGGCGTAATCCCTACACACCTCGCAGGATAGGGCCCTTGCATGCATGAATCCTTTGGTGTATGGTTTCCGGCCGTTCCGCCCAATCCTTTGGTGCAGTCGCGTGCTCCCGTTGCAGTGCCATTCGGTGACACCTGCAGACGTGCCTCGAACGGGCAGGCACCGATCGGAAGACGACAACACGCTAAGGACGCCTTACTACTCCTACAAGCTCCTTTTTTTTCAGCTTATTTCAGCTTATTCTCTCTCACGAATACTATTAAATCATTTAACCGGTTTGTCTATATTTTTGCCTGAAAAAATAGTGTACTGACCCCCTCCGTCTCAAAAATAATTCACCATATTGACTCTAAGACATCATGTTTGACCGCTTCGTCTTATTCAAATTATTTATACAATTTAGAAATAAATAAATTATTATTAAAGTATCTCTAATAATAAACTAAGTGACATCAAAATGGATGATGTTTATATAAAAATTTGAACAAGACGAAGCGATCAAAATTTGTGGCCATGGGTACCGTGAACCCACGCCACCCAACAGAGAACCAGCTCAAGTTCGCCAGAATCGCACCTTCCCGTGGTATACGCCACAGGGCACTGCCTGGATGAGCAATGAGAGAGGCATTTGAGAGAGTGCGGAGACAAGCAGCATGCAGTGGGCGGGGCTACACTATGTAAACTACTGTACCTTAAAAACTACTAGTAGATTAAAAATTATAAGTAGGCCCCAATCGATTGGTATAGAGATAAAGAAGGGAATCTTGATGACTAGGGACGTACATACTACTCCGTATTATAGAAGAAGTAGTAAATAGAGAAACACGAAAAGTGCGGATAGCCCCGACACCGTTTTATCTTCGTCTCGCCGCCCTCTGTTTCGCTCCCCGCCTCCCCTCACGCCCTAGCTGCAGCCCGGCCAACCCTAGCGCCAAGGGCGCACCCCCCCCCCCCATAGAGAAATCACATATCACGTAGCTTTCTATAGGAAGAACAACTCACAGAGGGGGGGGAGGAAGAGAGGAGAAGGACATCCAAACAAAGACAAATTTGGAAAAATATAACACATTGCATGATTACGACTAATAAAAATATCTCGTTTTCATGCATACTCCTACTCAGATCTTTTCAACATAAACCATGCATATGATCGATCAAATTAATCCCGTTCGATCGAGAACATCAACCATATATCACGCGGCGCACCAAAAAGCTATCCAATTTTAGTTTGTTTGATCGACAACACCATCCGGAGAAAGAGGAGGTAGCAATAGATCGCCGCCTAGTGAACTGCAAATAGAAAGTTTGATTGTGTGAAGATCACAACCCGAGACAACGTGAATGATATCCGTAACTCTGCCCAGTGATATCCGGCCGCGCAAAGATTGACCGCATAGAAGAACACTCATACACTCGTTGCGGATCCTACACTCACCCTCGCCGCGTAACACGGAGCACACCACACCACCCGAGACGTGGAAGACGGCCGCACCGTTTTGGTGGCCGCATCGATGCCCCTCATGGCGAGGCACCATTTGGGCTATAGGATGGGATGTACGCCACTCTCACAGTATATATCCGCCAAGTCGCCCAACCTAAAACTCCATGCACGTCGACGGGGCGAGCAATTTTGATGCTCTTCCACGCCCCGGCCATCGCCGGGTTGTCACAGCCGATATCCCTCCGCTTTCCCACCGGGCATAGTCGCCGTCCGCGGCGCCGGTGTGTTAGCCCTGTAGAGCACAAGAGCAAGAACATAGTCGGCGGCTTCATGCCTAACACCGCGCTATCGAAGATCGGTAACGCTTTTCTTTGGTGCGGCCGACCTTCGGCAAGAGCGGCATATCTTGCTCCCGCCGTCATGCCGCAGGTTGCCGACGGCGAGGAGGCGGTGCAAGCTTCCCTGGCGATCGCTTGGAGCGGTAGCGGCGCCGACCGGACGCCACAGCCAGCCGGTCTGCGCCGCAGGTCTCTGGTCGGCCGGATGCCCGTCCCACCGGGGCCGTGCGACGGCGCTCATCAACATGGCCCGCAGACGCATGGGCCCCCATGCGGGATCTTGATCCTTGGCGACTCCAACGCAATCTTTGCAAGCATGTCACGCCGGAAGGTTTTCCATGGCGCGAGCGGCGACGGCCGGGGGCTTCTGGTGAGCTCGAGCCTCTAGCTATGGTTTGTGCATTGTCTGCGGCCCGGCGAATGGTCGCCGCCGCCGAGGCGGTGAGCTCATGGCGTGGCGCGCTGATTTGGTGAGAGAGCGCGCCACAATGCGGTCTTGCGCGGTTGGTGCATGGACGAATACGCAGACTGGCGTGCACTTATCCCAAATGCTCGTCTGTAAGATACTGGAGTAGTAGTACCTACTACAAAATATTTTCAAATCGTTACCCCCTCAGTCCCACAAATAAAAGTCCGTGTTTGACTTCTACAATCCTTGTTTGACCATTCGTCTTATTCAAAATGTTTTAAAAATTTAGATATTTTGTTATGATTTATTTTATCGTTAGAGATACTTTTTTATAATCATGTTTTTTATTATTTGCATAAAAAAAAATTAAATAAGATCTAATGGTTAAACAGTGGATTGTAAAAGTCAAAAAACGGACTTTTTTATTTGTGGGACGGAGAGTGTATATGTTTTCCATGACAAGATGATCTCAAATCAAAAGGTTGTAAACTACAAAGTTTCATAATTGAGAACTACAATCGTATGTTGGTGGTTTGTCTATCCGACGACACTTAAAACATTTAAATTTCATTTTATTTATTTATTTTTTGAATTTGAGACCTAGTTTTCCATTACAAGATAATGTCAAATCAAAAGTTCTAAACTAGAGAGTTTCGAGAACTTAGCAAGATCTACAATTCTTATTTTAGTTTTCCCCATCCAACATAGAGCTAGTGACATTGTTCACAAATCTTAGAAATCTCTTTCGTAGTTTCATAAACGCCGAGACATGTGTAACTCGCGGAACAATATTCGTCAGCGGCGTCGTCGGATCAAGAAATGACCCGCGGAATGCTGCAATGGAATGAGCAGACGCGGCTTTATTTTTGACGTACTATCCCAACATGATGTCTAAGATTTCTTCGTTAAAATACTAGGTGCTCCAAAATTGATGTTTGGAGTTGTGATTTTGAAATTTAAAAATTGAAATGTTATCGGCGTGAAACATGACAAGAGTAATAGAAGTAAGAATACAATCGCCTGATAGAGCAAGATTTGACAAAAATTTAGAAAAAGAAAAACCATCATTTTTGGAGTTACTATGATGGAGAAAGACTATTACAAGTTTTGACCACCATTAAAAGAAAAATTAGGGTTCTTGAGCCTCGAAAGGTCTCTCGGCGTGTGCGGCACACCGGCGTGGCGGATGTTGCGGAGATGAGGTCTCTTATGCGGGAGACTTCTGTGCCAGTGATCCCCATAACCTAGCGTTACTAGTATGCGCTATTGGATGGCGGGTTTAGTCTCCTTCAGGAAGCTCCACAATCGACTCGTGGCGGTACGCGACGGAGTGGGGATCGGATGCTCCCAATGATGGCGACGTCGGGTCAAATAGACGTCATGGAAAGCACCCGAGAACAGCGGCGTAAATTCCTTTGAACACGCGGTCGGCAGGCGGGGGGCGGGGTGGGAGAGGGGTTGCCGCCGGTGAGAAGGGCAACGTGGTGGCGGTTACGCGGCGTGTTCCAAGGCGACGACAACGGCACCTGACGATAAGCATAACCGTCAGCCAGGCGAGCCTCGAGGTAAGAGAAGGCAAAGATCGAAGTTCATCCGAGAGCGGCTGTAGGCACGCCGCAGGTGCTCGCGGCGGGGCGCTATTGCCGGCGGTCCGGGCGGACACTATAGCCGCTTCCGAAGGCGATGTCAACGGGTCAACGCATAACCTCCCGCCGAGCCCCCTCGAGGTTCCAAGCAAGGTAGAGAAGGGTGTACCGCGGACCGCAGGAAGTTCCCCGAGGCGCTAGCTAGCCACGCCGTACCGCCGCGCCATGGCTGCATGTATTTCCACTAGAATCGCGAAATAAAATTTAACACATGAATACAATCTTCATTGTCGCTCCTGTTCACTCATCATTTTCAGCCGCACCCGAACATCCACGCTAAAGACATGATTTAGAGAAATACAACACATATATTAAATCACAAACACAATACCACACATAATTAAAATATAACACACAAGGATTACAAATCTAATTAAAAACATCTCACCCGGTGTGTTCATCAACGCATGCTACGTACTCGAGAATCAATCGAACATCAACCAATCTAGGCATGCACAACCAAAAGCTAGCAAAAAATTTGTTTGATCGATCTAGATCATGTAAGTTGAAGCTAAGCTATGGAGCCGACTGCTTTGCTTATACCAACGATGCACAAATGAAGAGCATACCACACTCGGCGCGGATCCTACACTCCCTCATTTGCGGTACACCCACCGGCGGTGGCCCCATTCCTTGGGCGCCGTGGTTGTCTCCCAATATGCGCGATGCCCGTCGTGGCGAGGCTCGGTTGAGGCGGAGGAGGAGGATGCTACCACTCTTGATAGCAGGGCACAACGTCGTTCAACACTTCTATTGCTGTCTACGAAGTGCTCGCGCGGTTACGCCCGGAGTCGAGGCAGGCGTGTGCGCCCTTGGCCGTGTCGGGGCGAGGATCTCCGCAACACCGCTCGGGGCGTGAGGTCATCATCGGCGGCGGTGGCGTTTCCGCTTGTAGATGAGAAGGCGTGCGTACGGGCGAGCACATGCCACGGTCGGCTTGTTTGGCTTGTCGAGGTGGCGAGACGGTGCGACCTTCCCATGAACACGGCGAGGCATGCTGCTCACGAAGCACGCCTCGGGTTCTTGAGCCTCGAGCTTCTTGATGGGAGGGCTGCGGTACTCGCGCGAGTGGTGCCAACGACCCGGCCCAGGCGTTCTCATCGGCGTCGACCACGCCGCCCGTCGTTTCGGCCACCGGTCTAGTGGGATTCTCGGAGTCCGGTGGCCTTCCGTGACCGGCTTCGTGTCCGAGGAATGCAGTGGCGTAGATTGTGTAGAGGTCCTCTGCGGCCATGGCGGCCTTCGGATGTGTTCTCAGAAAGCAACTCCCGCGGAAGGTTGTCCGGGTTCTCCATGGCGCTCGAGGCAGCGGCACGGTGGGGGCTTTGGCGGAAACTTTGACCTTGGCGGGGCGGAGGTGAATAGCGGCAATATCTGGTAGGCGGCCGGGCCGGGTGCATTCCGTGCGACCACGTGTGTTTTTAGGGAGGCGGCGGAGGAGCTGCGACGGCATGACCGGTGGTGTGCCGGCTATTTTTCGAGACCGCGGAGTCGTAAATTCATCTAGTACGACATTTTTGCGACCGCGCACGAAAATTTTTCAGACACGCCTAGGCGCTTTTCATTAAACGAAAAGATTGTGCCTTCGTGGCGCCAATGAATACCAACAGCACGATGGGCGTCGTAACCTTGCACGGTGCAGATGGTGTGTGTGGGTGTATCCTTTGCGTGGAGAGCTCGCGAGGCGAGCGTCACGCCATCGTCCACGGATTAGTGCCATCTTTTTCGATGCGTCGTCTTATTCAAATTTTTACATAAATATAATTTATTTTGTTATTTTATCTCTCTCTCTCAATATTGTCTTGAATATTGATTAATTTATTTTATGATTTACATAAATATTTTAAATAAAGACGATGGTCAAACATATGAAATTCAAAAGTCAAAAAGACAAATTCCATGGAACGGAGGGAGCCTATCACAAATTCACCAATTAATCACAACTAATAATAAAAAGTTCTCGAGTTTCTCACCATCACGCGCACATACAGGGATCAGGCATCAAGCATCACGTACGCACCAAGCTATGGAATTAAGTTTGTTCGATCGAGGCCATCTAGAGCACTAGGCATTAGAAAGTTTGATTGTGAATCACCTAGCCACGGCCAAAAAGGTGATTGGAGTGAAGAACCTCGACACTCGTCGCGGATCCTGCACTCCTCGGCTGGAGACGCAATACATCACCGGGGCGGCGGCACTACGGCGGCACGAGTCCTAGGCTGGCGGGCTGCCCACGGATGCCGTCATGGCGAGGCACCATGTGGGCTATGGGACTGACGGCACTCTTACGGGTGTATGCGCGCCAAGTGGCCCACCATCTTTGCTCGTGCCTCTCGGGCGGGGGCCGGGTCACCGGTTGATGTTCTTCCACGTCCCGGCCGTTGCGGCGGTCGCGCCGATCTCCGCAGCGGCCCTTGGGCATAGTCGTCGTCAGGAACGCCGTGTTGGCCGCAGTAGAGCACAGAGCAGAACGCCACATGGCGCTTTCATGCCACGGCGGCGGCCGCGCGGCGTCTCGGCGGCAGCGTGGCGGTGAAGCGGCGCCGACATGAGCGGCCTTCATGTCGGCTATGAAGCGCATCGGGTTGCCGGCGGCGAGCTTGGTGACAGACTCTCGGCACGATCCTCGGCGACACCCAACTAGCGGCCCGGCGGTGCGAAACATCGGTCTAGTCCACACGGATGCTCGGAGTCCACCGAGTCGCCGCGCGCCGCTTTCATCTGCGAGCAGGTGGCCGCGATTGGCAAGGTCCCAATGGGATCTGCGGCGTCCTTGGCGACCGGTGCTAATACGTGCAAGCATGTCATGCGGAAGGTTTCCATGGCACGAGGGCGCGGAAGCGGGGGCATTGGTGGAAGCTGGCGTGCTCTAGCTATGTTTGTGCGCGAGGGGGAGCTGAGCAGCCCGGTGCGTGTGCTGCGGTGCACGGAGCCGTGGGATTTTATGAGCGGGCCGGGGCGGTGCACTCGACGGCGTTATCGGGCTAGCGGTACTATTCAAGGCTCGTGCGTAGATATCTTGCTTCACATTAAAATCACTAGGTGGTCAAAATTGATGTTTGGAGTTGTAATTTTGAAATTTAAA
>JADLZK010003612.1:0-31343 GCA_015847255.1 Hyparrhenia diplandra
CTCTGGCTCCTGATTGGGCCACGTCGTCCTATTTTAACACCGTTAGATGCCGAGCCAACTTTCCATCCAGCCGTCAGTCTCAGGCTTCCATCGCTCGTGTCGCCACCCTTCGAGAGAGCTCGGTGCCTCCGTCCATCGCCGACGCGAGCAGAGTATGCTGCGCTGCTGAGCTCCTCCGCCTTAGCCACCCTCGCGCCTCTCCAGGCCGACAACCACCTCGCGCCGCACCTCCCCAGCTCGTCTTCTCGCCGACTCCTCTTCCACAGCTCGCCGCCACCGACGCAAGCGAGCGCGAGCGCTCTAGCCATCCCGGCACGGGCCGAGCTGCCCTGCGACTCCGACACGTCCGGAGGTGCGAGCGTGGTGGCTGGGGCCACCCTGGAGCGGGCGGCAGGCGCAGCACGGCGGCTGCGGCCACCCCGGTGTGCGGTCGTGACTGCGCTGTGACGTCCCCCTGGTCGCTTGGCCATGCGCAGGCACCGGCGCGGCTGCTGCTGGTTCGGCCTGTCCAGCCGAGCGGACAGCGCGTCGACACCGACACCGACCACCCTGGAGCAGAGCACGCACGGCGGTGCGGACGCCGGCGTCAATCCGGCGGTGCACAGCCATGGCCGCCGACGTATCTCGCAACGCCGACGTCAGCAGGTGCAGCGCCGTGCTCTCCTTGTTGTCCCAGGCGAGCTGTGGTGCTTTTTGAAGCCCTCAAGAAAATCCAAAGGTCAGGACCGGTGATGGCGTTGAACCAAATTTTGGCTTCGAGCTCGATATGGACAACGCCCACAATGTGTTCGATAAAATGACAGAAGGAGAATAGAGCCCGCAGCGCGGAGTGCGATACACCAGCGAAGCGGCGCACTGCAGGTTTCGTCCACTGGTGCGTGCGGGCAAAGGTCTCTCACTCGCCATTCTGCGTCATCCGTGGCTCTCACGTGCCTCCCGTTTCCGCCTGCACCACCCAGCACCCACTGGCCTTGAGGAGAGGTCGTACTTGTCGCCAGATCCCCTTGCAGTGTGACTCTGCTCCTAGCCCCTCTGTAGCGACGGTGAGCTGCTAGCAGCAATACGGCTCCTCTTCCACTAGCAGTCCGTCGTGCTTCCACAAACCAACAAATTCTTGCTACGGCTTGCTCTTAACCTAGTTATTCCTGATTATTCCTGATACTATCTCCAGGCACCCTCTCCTATGATCCTCAACTCCAACTCCCTTGGCTTCTCTATCAACTTGCAGTATCTGGAATACACACCATAGTCATACTATGAATCAGAATTCTCTGAATTTTTAAACTCATCTCAAATCTCAACCATTCCAAAAATTAAAAAGTTTAATACAGAGGAAACCTAATCCAGTCACCATCTCAAATGACATGTTGCAGATAGCATTAGTCCACACTATATGTATGTACTTACAATTTCGTTAAAAGTTTAAACCAAAATCTCAGGATATGTAAAACTATACTAGAGATTTGGTTTCAGAGATTTGGTTTCTCGACTCAGCATAAATCCAACAGTGACTGAACATTTGTCTGCTTAGCATATTTCTATTTTCAGTGTGTTTTTACCATGATATTCATTGGGATTTTATCTACAAAACAAGATCCCACGTGGCTATACTTCTTTGAACAAAAAAAATGACGGGTGGACCATTCATGTCATACGCATAGCTTTGACAAACTCGGCATACGAGGAAAACATGCTTTACCACTCCAGATTTTGGAATTGGCTGAATTTCAGCTCTATCACCACAACTAACATCATTGTCTAGACTAATATTAATTGTGTCATCTGTTTGAAAACACATGCTTGATTAAATAAAACCATAAGTTGTATCAGATATGTGTTGATTGCACTTTCTCATATACAAAGTTATATTCCTTTCTCCTGCAAAAGATAAATAGAAATGCAAATGTTTAATACATCCCTGCCCTTGCTTTTTAACATATTTTTTTCCTGATGGGTTCTGTATATAGCAAGTATCTAGCTGAATACGAATGCAGTCAAAAGATACATACATATTTGTGGATATTTGTAGAAATTTATATTCATAACATAATGTTATTATTTCTGGGCATTACCCTCTGGTCTCAATAACCTTTTTACAATATGAATAACTTTTTACAATATGAACACACAATGTATTAATTTTTGGCATTACCCTCTGGTCTCGATAACTTTGTTACAATAATATATTTTTGAAACAAAAGTTACAATATCAATTATATCTTGAAGGTAACCAGTTTTGGATAATTAATCATCCTAATTACACAATCAGTGCCAGCAGCACAATAGGGAAACCGTAATAAGAGGCTTTGTACCAATCTGCTCCTCAAGATCAAATTGACATCCATTGGCCGGCTCTCATTGTCTGTTGCATTATACTGATGTTCTGTGTAGGTTTTCTCAAAAATTTTAATCATGTGCTTTTCTATATTTTGTACATTTATATTTCTAGAGACAAATCATAATGACCTGAGCATAACCGGTGAGTACAACAAATTTACTCTCTCCTAGACCAAAGGGAAATTACACCCTGAATCCTATCTTCTTTCCTACTATTCCTGAACCAAACCACAGACTGGCCTAACACAGGCAGGAGCGCGGCAAAGCCGCGCATGGTTTCTAGTTGGAAAAGAAAGTAGCTGATGCAGAGAACAGATTGTGCGGCTGCCATTGTTGACTGGTGTAAGAAAATTCCTTTTCAGTGGAGTGGAGCACTGAACATGACAAGATGCAAGCAAGGCTGACATGCACGTGTTGAATAGTCAGTACGTGTAGTATGGAGGACACAGCTAGCCAGTACACACTGATTAGTGTCACAATCACACTCAAAAGAGTTGAAAAGTATCATATCCAGACGTGTAGTGATGAAAGAGACTTGAGAGCAACAAAACTTCCATTGTCCATTGCCAGCCAACGTTGACCAGCAAGTCCATGTCAAAAAAAAAAAAAAAAAGTTGACCAGCAATTAATTGAGCCTGATCTCTAGTTCGCTCTCGTCGCTGCATGTTGACCACGCAACCGGTAAAGGTAACTGGAATGTGGGCATACTTTTATACTTCCTTGGTCTCACATTAGAAGAAGTTTAGGATAGTGACACGGTCTTCAAAAATAAAACTTTGACTTCTATTTTCTATAAATTTATTGGAAAGTTATATATGTATGTTTTTATGGAAGTAATTTTTAAGGAAAATCTATTGATATAATTTTACATTTTGAAACTGAATGACTAAAAAGTTATTTATTATTTATATTCTCAATGTTCGACCAAAACCTTGTCTAAAAACGTCTTCTAGTACAATACGGAGCGAAACATCCAAACACCTTCTGTTTATGGAAAACATCCAAACTGGTAAATATGCTCATGTTTTTTTGTGACAAAAAAAAAATTCCATTGATACTAAAGCAAGTTACATTCTCTCATTACAAAAGTAAACCAAACTACTCGAACTCCATTGATGGGAGACAAGAAACTTTGAAAAGCTATAAATTCCAACATCTAGGATCATCATCCCAAACGGATATGCCACAAACGCAAGCTCGATCTGAGCGAACAGGGTCATTTCACCATCCACTGCCGTCATCCTCATACCCATCACTTTTGCAAAAAGAGGAGTAAACTGCTAAAACTCCACATGCAAACATGATGAAACTGGCGCCGCCGATACGTCATCGCCTTCACTAGATTCGTCATGGGATTTTTTTAAAACTATTTCAAATGCAATGAGAATATTAATTCAATTCTGATATGTCAATCTATAAAATTTATGTTTGCAACCGCCACTAGCTAATTCTCTTGACATGCAAGCATGCCACCTCACCATCCCACTAACAGCCCACTAACATGCCACCTCACCAGCCCACTAACCCTTCCTTGCGCCACATCATCAACATGGCCACATGTTTATGGCCATAAAAAATGTTATAACTCATGAACCAAAAAATAAATCAAATTATGATTACACCATTAAATTTATTTTAATAAATCCTTTAAAACAAGATCTCACATGTATATATTTTGATAAAACTATAAGTGGGATCGTTGGTATAGAGAAAAAAAAAGGAAAAAACAGAAAAAAAAAAGAAAATAAATAAAGGAAAAAGAAGAAAGAAAAAGAATAGGTGGCTGATAGTAATATTGTAACTCATAGAATTCTCATTCATACTCGCGGCAATGCGCGGGGAATCCACTAGTTCTACATATTTATGAAGCTGTGAGATGAAAACTAAGTGTTCAGAGTGCCTGTTTTAAACATCTAGGGCCACATATGTAGAGTTGACGTGTCACTCTTAAAAAGAGTGCAACGAAATATATGCCACCATCAAGCTATTAAAGTTCGGTGAAAGCTAAAACTCACTTGCATGGTTTGAGCTATTCTCTGAGCGTGTGTGCTCTTCTTCTCCAAATCTGTCGATTTTAGAAAAGGAGGGGCCCAAGGGAGGTAGGCCGGCCGACAGACAGTGGAAATGAGGGCGGGAAGCAATGGAGGCTGGGCCAAGCTGGCCTTGGGCTAGAGAGGATAGTAGTGGCGTGAAGTGGGGGAGGCGGAGGCCACGGTGGGTGCAATAGGATCTCGTCGAGCTTGCAGCTCCGGCGAGACTCGCTGAACGGTGGCGGGCGGCGGAGGAGGAAAATGAACAGTGTTTGGAGCACAGAAAATTGAGTGACGGATCACATGGGTGACAAGACAGATCCAAAGTTATAGGCTAGCGCAATTCACAAGGGGAGCCTCGTCATGTTGTCTCACGTTACGTGACGACCAAAAAAAAAACACATGAGGAATTGGGTACGGAACACGCCAACACACAACAAATTAATGGAGTATTTTTTTATTCAAATATTATGTATATATTGGTGATTGACATATCAATGCAAGCATTGCATGGATACATTTGTTCCGGTCCGTTTCAGTACGGACAGCAGCACTGCCATGGGGTGACACGTTTTTCACAATAAGCTCCACGATTAGCGGGGGAAGTTGTACTCTTGGCAAACTTTGTCACAGTGAAATGGCGTGCAATATTGAGGATCGTATGGAAAGCAGAAGGGGTTGCGCCAACCGAGGTGAACGGGGCCACCATGAGTACAAAAAAAAAAAGATAGCTTGATCCGTTATATAATAATTGATTAATAATTGTAATGTGCAATAATTAATCTATCATAATCTATGCGTAAGTATAAACCTGATATAAAAAAAGTAGGAGTGAATTCTGCCATCTCGATTTGATTTTACCAAATACGAATTTTGATCATCTTTTTCCACAAAGATTTTATGATTAACTTTTTCATAGATTGCCTCAAATAGCCGATAACATACGTGACGACGATTGTGTTTGTAGCTCGCTTGGAGCCGTCCAATCAGGATCGATTAACTAACATGAGTTGTTGCCCGCGGTCGTGGGCTGGTGAAGGCAAATTTTTTGGCCCAGGGTGACGTTTATTGACCTGAGGCCCACGTGAAACTTATTTGTTCTACTGGGTCAGGCCAAATGTGGCCTAGTCATAAAATTGTAGATATAAATATAAATATAAATAATTCTAAAAAAAAGATACAAATAGTTTATAAAAAACATATAGATATAGATATAGATATAGATATAGATATAGATATAGATATAGATATTGATATTGATATTGATATTGATATAGATATAGATATAGATATAGATATAGATATAGATATAGATATAGATATACTCGTGAATTGCTTTCCAATGGCTGAAAATAAAATAATTTTGAAGCTAAACCAATTTAGAATTATTGGTTTAATTCTACTGCCTTTACGGCATTGCTTCAAATACATGTAAATAAATATTTGTGCCTAACCATGATATGTAAATCTGGTTTGTAGATCATAAACTAAGGGTTTTTTCTCCTATTGCAACACAACTGCCATATTTTACTATTCCTCATCCCCATATAAGATGTAACCACTTTTTATTAATATGCCATAATATAAGGTGTGCTTTCTTTATACACACTTACATCGATGCAATAATACTAGTATTAAGAGAAAGAGAGAATTAATTGCTTTCCTTGGTCTTTAAGCATAGGTGTTTTAAGCCATATATACTGGGATGGAGGTAAATCAGAGTAAAAAAAATTCAATTACTTTCAAGATATTATACAAGTGTACATTCATACCTTTTGCTTGGCAGGATGGGGAAATGATTACAACCACCATGAAAAAGCATGTCATCAAGGACATGAAGGTCTTGTTGAGTGCCATAAGTAGGGCTACAAGAGAGAATGCCTGCTTAGTGCTCCTATTGTTTCCTTCGAACTAAGACCCGCTTGTGCCTCAATGTGCAGGGTGGTGTTTATATAGCTAGAGACTAGAGAGAGATAAGGCCTAGCTAACGTCACACTAGAGCATGCTATATATCCTCAAGATATATCCGGATCTTATCACGTAACACTCCAATCCAGTAATCTTTACATATCCGCAGATCATACATATGTTCATATTAAATTATACATAATCATTGAAAATCTGCCATCACCACCACAAACGTATACCAGAGAGTACAAAAATGTTTCTAGTTGGTGTGCAGAGTTCAGTTTCGACATACACGTTCCAATTTCGCACAGGAGCACCACCATATTGTTTTTGGTAGCTGGATGAGGCCGCATTGATAAAAAAGCTTTGAAATAAAAAAGTTTGAATTTTGAACTAGATAGGACAATTTACTTTTCTCATCTGGGCATGTATACAAGTTTCCATTCAATTAGAACCCATAATAGGCACGGCTTTATAAGTTCTTTAGGATCACTAGCAGCAACATCTAGGGTGTTTGTCTCTGATATAGGATGGACAACTACTCTAGATAGAACCAGAGATAGGAGAGGTGGAGAATGAATAACCGACCACCAGTGGGTGTGTTGGCGGATCCGGCAGCCATCTCGGGTTCGTTAGAGAAGGTCTGCGCACACAACCAGCGATAGTGGGGGAAGTGGAGGTCTGCTGGTGCAGTGGAGACGGCGGCGGCGAAGGAGGCACTTCCCATCACTAGTTGCACACCCTCCGTTACATCGGCTTAGGGTTTGTGTAGGTGGGGATTGTAGTTCTGGGAAACCTCGTGATCTGAGCCGTCGGCCTCCCTACCTATTATGACAGGTACCCTCCAACTATACATGGGCTGGGCGCCCGCGTGGCCAAGGAAAACAATAAGACGTTGGGCCTATTATTAGATAGGAGATCATCTAAGTATCTAATAGGCCCAACATAGAGCATGTGATCCATCCTTTTTTTGCGTTCACTGGTGCGGTGGGCTTCAGAATGCCTCCAAACACCAAAGAATCTAGTCAGTACTCGCTCTGGTAAAACAAACGTGTGGTTAAGAACACTGACTTATACAAACCTTAAAAATCGCACACATTAATGAAGAGTAGTGATCCGAAGTCTTGTTGACAAGGAACGTGAATGAGTAGTAATCCTCACTCATCTTGATATATAAATCCTCACATTAATCAACCCTGTTTGTGGTCCCAGTCGGTATAGGAACATGCCTGCAAGCTCCAGAACTAACATTCTTGTACATATATGTACAATAATTGGTTTATAGCCAAGCAAGTGCTCGTGTGGAGGAGATCAATAGGGATGAAAGAGAGTAGAGCTTGGCTCTCATACAAGCAACAAGCTGGACACATAAGCATAAACAGTAGTGGTCCATCATAAGGTGAGGGTGAGTAGAAAAAGAGAAGGTGGGATATGGGTAGAAATACTAATAAAAAGTTAATGGCGGCGGTCATATTAAAGAGACCGGCTACGTTAATATTTTGAGTTTTTTTATGATGGTTGCGAACAATGGATAGATTACGACGCCCGATCGAAATTAGTGCTAATTATTTGCTTAGGAACCGAGAATAACCAGAAAGTACCCCCAAACACAGTAAAACAGCTCTAATATTTTTTTTTGAATAAACTGGAGAGGTTTGGCACCCCTACGTACAGAGCTTTAGTGAATAAAAAGTGCAAAGTACAATTTAAAAATAAACAAAAAAGGAGGGCCTAGAACTCAAGCACAAAAAGAAGGAAGAGAAGAAAATAAAGGCTAAAACAGAGACCAACCAATATTGTATGAACAGATGCAACTATTAAAGTAGGGAACACATCTTGTGGAAACTACGTCTCTGTGGAAACCTATGTAAACCATGCCAAAAGTTGTATAAATTCAACAAAAAAAAAACACACATGTACATGAAATATGATGATACACGACCTTGTAAAATATCTTGTCCAAACTCGACATCGTTTGTGAGATATAAAAATAAAAAATTTCTAACAAATCATTTGGATAGCTTTTCGGCTTGAAATTTAATATTTTTATATCTCACAAACATGAACAGATTGAACAAGATATTTTACAAGGTTATGTATCATCATATCATCTACATGTGTGATTTTTTTGTTGAATCTAATTAGGCAACTTTTTTTTACCGTGGTTGACACGGGGTTTTCATAAAGGGGTTGGTTTGCACCCGATACGTTGCCATTAAGGTATTAACAGAGGCGATCCTCTTCAAAAGGCTACCTTTGTGAATGGAGTATCAATAAAGGTTGTCTCCTGCACTAAACTTATAACCTATTAAGTTTGTGTATTATAATAATTAAAATTCTGTTGGCCAAATTATTTGATGCGAGAAAGCAAGCATGCATATATCTTGAATTTGAGGCGTGGAAATATTTATGGCGCTTGACACGTACTGCTTCAAAGTAATATGAGAGAACGGACAAGCAGCGTGCAAGCATGGTGACTTTTCTGTTGGACATGACGATATATATACAGAATATAAACTCCTATGCGTAGTATTAGATTTTTTGCATTGGTCTAAAATTTTCAGATAAAATAGTACATAATACGAGGTGTGTGTCAACTTTTATCACGTGTACTAGGTAGTATTAGTTTTTTCTTTGCAATGGTCTAAATTTTCAAACAAAATAATACCAAAATAGTAACGTATGCATGCATGGAGGGCTGCACACGTCAAGCAACAAACAAGGAAGGGCCATGCGCCAGCTCACTTGATTTGAGGATTTGATATATTTTCTCTTTCGTTAACTAATTAAGTTATAAATAAAAAAAAAAATGAACGGCTCAAATTTGTTTGAGTTATTTCCTTGTAAGAAGTAAAGAGTGTACTGTGTATCGTAGCATTGCCCTAATAACAAATAAGTTTTTTTTTTTTTGTGGACAAAAGAAGAAGTATATTAGGTTATAGATGAGTACATCAATATGTTACAAGCACTTTGGAATACACTAAGTATATCCAGAACCTTGTCTAAATTGTACTCACACTTTGAATAACAACAAATCTCAACTCTAGACGTATATATATGATGGTTCATATAGATGACCACACGCACAAACTCTCAACAAACAAAGCCTGAGAACACTTTCGGCGAATGACCTGAGAATGGATGCCCAACACTCCAGTAGGTGAAATTGAGGAACTTCTACTTTCGATGTCTTGCTTCTTCTTCTTCTTTTACGCCACCGAAGAATAAGGACGACTGGTCTGAAAATTATTCTCCCTAGTCCTCCATCGTGGCCGGATCTAACCACGGCAAAATGGAGAAGAGACCGGAGAAAGTTAATCCATGCCAACGACATCATCTTCGCCTTGTTGTTGCTGCTCGGAAACACAAATCTCCATGTCGTCATATCGAGGAAGTTGTCGACATTGATGTCGCCCTCATCTTCACCAGAGACGCCATAGAGAACACGTATCCAACCTCGTCTCTTCGCCGTTTGTCGGAGACCTAGGCGGAGATAATCCCTAACACCAAGAAACTTGGCATGGAGAAATACTAAACCTAGACTCAATCTAAAGAAAAGCTTATTAAAACGATGGATCCCCCACACCGTCGACCTCCTCCGGCTAGCCGGAGGAGGGAGACCAATGGAGTTGGAACAAGAGGAGACGTGGGGGGCGGCGGGGTCGCGGATACGCTAAGGCAATTTCGGTCAAACAAATAAGACAAAGATGATGAATGAATCTTGTACCTGCCGTTGTGTCATAGTTGTTTTGGAAAATGTCTATATCACCCCCTCAATTATGGAGGGTGGACTACATAACCCCTAACATATGAAGCGATTTATATCACCCCTAAACTTTCCAAAACCGGTCAAACTACCCCTAAACCAGTTTTGAAAAATCATAGTAAATTACAGAAAAATCATAAAATAGAAAATCCAATTGTGTTGGACTCTAAATGAGTAGATACACACAATGAACATATAATATGGTATACTTTAGTACATTTTTTTTGTTGTAACCTTAGATCCATGCTTTTCTTTATAACTGTAAAAAAATTGTACTAAAATATACCATATTATATATTCATTTTGTAGATCTACTCATTTGGAGTCCAACACAATTGGATTTTCCATTTTATGATTTTTCTACGAATTACTATGATTTTTCAAAACTTTTTTAGAGGTTAATTTGACCATTTTTAGAAAGTTTGGGTGGTGATATGGATCATTTCATATGTTGGGGGTTTATACTCCACCCCCACAAAGGTGGGGGTGTGATATAGACTTTTTCCTAGTTCTTTCGAAATCAAACTATGGAGCTATATTCCTAAAGGTTCTTTATTGTGCGAGTATATGAGCCCGTGTCTTCTCCGAGAATTAATTCCATCATCGGGAGCTATATTTCTAAAGTTTCTTTATCTCTCCACGTTAAATCGCATGCCACATCAACAAAATGTTTAGATAGCGAGTAATTAATGGACATAGAAACTACCATAGTTTCTAGATTAGGGGGTGCTCTAAGACGACAGCCTCCCCACTACCGG
Source organism: Hyparrhenia diplandra (assembly GCA_015847255.1). NCBI lineage: Eukaryota > Viridiplantae > Streptophyta > Magnoliopsida > Poales > Poaceae > Hyparrhenia > Hyparrhenia diplandra. The sequence goes on from JADLZK010003612.1 coordinate 10,800, forward strand.
ATTCTTTCGATATCCCGTGAGCCCGACGCTCACGGGAAAAGACCCTTTTTAATCACGGGAAAGGATAGCCGGGGGTAACACCCGGGATATCGTTTGACGGAAAAAAAAAACGGCGAAATCTCTCTTTCCCGTGAACACGGACCATGTTCACGGGATATCCTTTCCGCGATTCTAGACAGCTCACGGGATATACTTGGGGGGGGGGTGGTTGGCCGTCGTCAACGGGGAGGGGTAAAACCCCGTTATGGCCTACGTGGCTGTGACATGAAACGGCGTTTTTGGTGATATCCCGTGGCGTAACGGTGCAGCTCACGGGATATCCTCTCCCTTTCCCGTGTGTCAAATCGTGTTCACGGGGAAATATTTGGTCAATTTCCGTGAGCCGTGCCACTCACGGGAAATATTTGGTCAATTTCCGTGTGTGGCTCACGGAAATTGACCTTTTTTTTTTTTTTTTTTTTCCAAAGACATTGTTGACACATATAAATATATATATACATACACAGATTTCATAATATCCATAATACCACATATATAGCTCGATAAATCCATAATACCACATATATATTACATTATATCCAACAAAGTCACAAGTTCAACCACATGTCCATGAGTGCAACCACAAGTTCACAAACTCACATAAAATCCAAGTTCACAAGTTCAAGTGCACAAGTTTTCAACCTAAAACATGACAAATTTACGACCCACGGCGTCCAACCTGCCGAAGCGCGTTCCCAAGCGTCGGTTGAGATTGGTTCGGAGTTGGGTTCGAGGCATGAGAATTTTCCCCGCACATAGGCAAAGATAAATAGTTAGAAATTTGTGAGACAAAATTCAAGGTAGAATCTATTAACTTGAAAAAAAGAAGAGAAATAGTTAGAAATTTCTAAGAAAGACACCCCCCGCACGGAGGGCTTTCCAACTGCAAGAAAACAACGGCTCGATGGCCGACAACCACATGTCCACGTGCACATCTCATGGTGCATTCAAAACTCGAGATCATATCCATTCACATTCATATATGCATATTTTGAGTTACGGAGACAAACTCACGGAGAGGCTCCATGCGGTGGAGGGAAGATCGACGGTGACCGTAGACGGCGGTGGGGACGAAGACGGGCGGTGGCGGGAAGCGTCTCGGTGGCGGTGCACACCAACTTGGCCACCAACACGCCGGGAGGTGCGCTAGGAGAGCTTCCATGCTCTTACGGTGCTTTTCGACCCTCTCTTGCTCCGCTCGAGCCCTCTCTTGCTCCGCCCGAGCCCTTGCCCGCTCCCTCTCCTCGGCCTCCTCCCGTCGCTTCCTCTCTTCCTCTATCACGGGCCTATTTCAACACAAAGTTAGAACACGGAGAAATAGTATTCAACGATAAATGAACCTTAAATAAAAATATATAAACCTCAAGTGGAGGCGTAGCTTGGTAAGTGGTTGGCCGCTCGCGTATCACGGGCCTCCCGAGCGTGCTCGAGCTCGATAGCTTCTTTGTGTTGTGCGGGTTGATAACGCTATCACCTATATAGTACCGCCCGTGCTTCTTGCCTCCTCCGGCGATCATGGCGATGTCCCCTCAATGTCGTGGGCGCGGGGATCGAAGCTTTCTCCATACTTTTTGCTCCCTCGCCGCTTCGGTGTACCTACCGATCTTTCGTAGGCGGTCGGGTTGGTGTAGGCTTCGGGGCCCCAGCCTCGGGGTTGAAGACGACCGCGGGATCTTTATACCTGCCCATGTGGGGAGTTAGCAAAGGCCTCGGCGTCTTTGATTGGCGTGCCATGTGTCCGCTCCTCGTGGTGGGAAAAAAAGAAAAGTAGCTAGAATGGTAAGAAAGTATTGAGTTGCACATCGAAAATGAGAATTGGATAACACTTACATATCTAGCTTGGTAGGTCGAGATTAAGGCTGCCTTGATGGTGTGGTACACGGCATCATGGCACGCCCGGTCCCGATAGTCGTTGTGGACCTCCCCGATAGTCGTATCGACCCACTTGTCCACACGAAGCTCCCAAAGAACGCCTATGCAACAAGCACCACTCCGGAATCACCCTACGGGGACACCAAGTATAACCACAGATTATAAAAATCACATTAAGCATAATTAAACTTAGTATGAGCATTCAATATTTACCTCCATGTATTGTTCTTTGGTCGATTCGGCGTTTTCCATTCACGCTTATCGAGCCTTCTCGTTCTCCTTTATCGCGTACCACGTCTTGACGGCTTTGGGTCGCGTGCCTCGTACCACATGTGCGCCACATGCTTGAAAGCGGGCGTTTAGAGCCACTTCCTCCGCCTCGGCCTCGTATCCCTCCTCGCACTTGAAGTATTTACGCACATAGAAGCAATGTAATAAGTCATTATTTCTAACATTAGAATTTGGGCGATGTATTTGTACGGGCGACATAGACTTACCCAAAACTCTTTGACCACACGAATGGCCTTGTTATTATATTTTATGCCATCCTCATCATAGTTGTCCCGAAAGTCCACAGTCTTGGTGGAGCGGCGTGACGGCATACTCTTCTCCGTCGATTTTAACAAGGCGGGGTAGTGCTTCCTAACGAGAATACCAAGAATTTGGCGGGAAGGCGTCCTTGAACCGAGTTCGCGGTGACAACAAAACCCCTGCCCAAATGATCAAGAATAACTATTAGTTCCTATTACGATTTTGAAACACGAAAAATAAGAAAGTAGTGCTAAAGTGTAAAGTAAAGTACCTTGGCCGTGTTGGTCTTATGGTGGTTTTACGCTCCTCACGAGGTTGTCGATCCAGGAGTGCGGAGGGGCCTCGCAAGTAGACACGCCTCGGCGAGGAAGAGGAACCCCCTCCCGTACAGCGGGCTAGTCCGCTCCTCGTGGTGTGGCCTTGGCGTCCAGCGTGGTGCGGCGCAGCCGGCGGTCCAGCGTCTTTGCGGCGCCCGAGAGGTCCTCGTCCTCCGCCTCCGCCTCGCCTCCTCCTCCTCCTCCTCCTCGTGCACCACCACCGGTGGTGGCGACGGTGGTCGGGGTGCCACGCCTTTTGCCCGCCCCTACCCCGTGGCGGTGGTGGCTGGCTCGGCGCCTCCCCTTCGTCTTTCCCTTGCCCTAGCTCGGATACACTTCTGAATTTCCTTGTCACTTTGGTTAATTTCTTCATGACATTCGTTCGAGGCATCTTTTTTGAATGACCTGCAATTAGATATAGATAATTAGTAAAAATGCAAAATTAAATAGAACATAATTATGAAGAGATGAAAAACCAATAATCGAGAACATAACTATTAAGAGATGCATATTATTACATGTATTAGAAATAATCCTCATCCCCTGTCACGATTTCGCCTTTGTCGGATCATAATCCTCATGATCACTATCATCCATGTCTCGTCTTCCAACATATGAAGATTGGCGGGATCCATGGGAGGAGGAATGCGTCAACACTTTGCATTTGTCCTTAAGTAATTTTTCAAGTAAGCGTAAGTCCTTCGCATCTCGAACCTCCTCGTCCTCCTCATCATCAACAACACTTTCATTGTCTACTTCCATTTCGTTGGGCCCGGTTATTTCTATCACAAATTTACCTTGTAGCCCATCTTCTTGGAAGAACTCTCCCTCATATGTGTTTGCATTAAAATGGTAATCGTCCATGTTTGGGACGGGTAGTCTACCGTGTGGCAATACCTTACGCACAACATCCCAACCCTTAAGCCGCTTCTCGTCGTCTTTGGCAACACCATGGGAGATAAATAAACTTGTGTGGCATGTTGAGCCACAATGTAGACATCATCTCCGGCCATGCGGGAATCTTGTCGAATCTGAACAATCCCAAGTTGTTCGAGGTCGAATTTGTTATTTCGAGGATCGAACCAATGACACTTAAACACGACGGAGAGCAAGCCGTTTAGAGCCAGGGAAATGGAGCTCGTATATTTCTTCAATTCTTCCATAATAACCTTTAGTGCTAGTTCCATCATCACCTTTAGTGAAAACTCCGGTATTTGTGGTTTTTCGGTTTTGGTCGATTACGCTCATAGCTCGTTGTATGGTAGCGATATCCATTCACATCATAACCGGTAAATGACCTAACCACGGTCTCAAAGCCATTGGCAACTTTGTATGAGCTCGGGATGCATACGGATCGATGCAGTGCTCGCAAGCTCAAGCGAGGATAAATGAAATGAGACGGTTCGTTAGCATATCAAGCGAGGCGTTATTTAACCGCGAATTGGGCCGATTACCGGCGTTTGAACCAACTAATGAAATCGGGTTTTTCCATTGCGGCACCACTGTCCTAAGCGGGCGTCAATTCATATTAGCCCCGGCGTTCGTTGGCGCCCGATATTGCCTTTGAAATTTCCTATACCAACGAGAGACAAAAAGGGTTGGATGCGGGATATTAAGTACTACAAGACAAGTAGGTTCTACGCTTAGAGTTGTGACTTATCATGCGTAGGGAAGCACGCCGTCGAGGTTGAAAAGTATATAATTCATTATAACCGATCCACTCTCGATTTGTCAAGATCTTTATTTTTGAACCACTTGCACGTCCTAGTTCTCCTTGGAAAAGGCTGAGGGTTGATTCATTTTCATCGGCATTGTAACGAGGGGTGGATAATGCGAGCTAGGAAGGTTGTCACCATAGTATTTTGATGTGAAGTCGACACCTCTGTCGAACCTTTGCTTACGCAATGGAACCCTCAATCTTACACTTATTTTTACGGTCGGCCCGAACATGCTTCGAACTCTCTCAACAAAGATAGCACCAACGAAAGCGTGCGGGGGCCACCCACCCTTACCTCGTATGGAAGGTGCAAAATCAAATGCACCATCGGAACGAAGAAGCTTTGGCGGAAATATCTTCTCCAACTTACGGACCAATACAGGTGCCACTTTTTCCATTTCTTCTAGTGTGGTTTGAGATAACTCTTTAGCACAAAAGCTGCCGAAAGAAATTGCTCAACTCTGCCATCACATGCCGGACATGATCGGGGACATAGCCTCGAAGCATCACTTTGGAAGAAGCCGCTCCATCCATATGTGGTAGTCATGACTCTTGAGGCCATTGATTCGCATAGTAGATAAGTTCACTCCCCTCGCATTTTCTTTTTGCATACCCGTCGAGGGGAACATTAATTCTGAAACCATTGCGGTACTTCCCTCCTTTGGGGCCTGCTCAACACGTGTCGGCCTTAGGTTTTTTCCATCTCTTGCCATTGCTAGGAGGCTTCATTTCTTCCCTCCTTTGTCGATGCTTGTCGAGCGCAGAATATTTGCCACCCTTCTTCAACCGGTGAACCTCACGGCCGCCTTGCATCTTGGGCAAGGGAACTTGCCGTGCACACACCGACCCACGAGAATATCCCATACGCCAAGAAATCATGCGGGGGTAGTGGTACCACACGTACATCCCGAAATTTCTCTTCAAAGCTCGGTCGTATGTCCAAAACCCTTCATTCCAACCTTTGATCAATTCATCAATCACGCGGGCTCTAAGAACACACCCATTTTATTTCCCGAGTGGCGGGGGAATTATTAAAGACAAAAGAATGTTCTTTGGTTGAAAGCGAGGCCGGGAGGCGGTATTCGGGATAACGAATCTGAGGCCAACAAGTGTATGGGGCAGCCATCATTCCATAAGGATTGAACCCATCATTTGCCCGGTACGCAACACGCACATTACGAGCCTCCATAGCTTTGTCGGGATGAATATTGTTGAAATGGGTCCATGCTTCGCATCGGATGGGTGTACCATCTTATCGGCCGTAGCGACTCCCATCTTTGTGCCATGTCATCTGTTTTCATGAACTCTCGGTCATGTACATCCGTTGTAACCTCGGTCCGAAGGGAAGGTACCGAAGGATTTTCACGGGACCTTAAGTTTGCCTCTTCTCACCGTCTTCACCGGGGTCTACCTCTATGAACCTTGAGGATTTACACTTTGGACGGTGCGTATCGTCTTTGTACTCTTTCCTAAATAAGACGCACCCGTTCTCACAAGCATGTATCGCTTTCGTATGGCATCTTAAGTACCTTGAGGAGTTTTCTCGACTCATACATGTTCTTTGGCGAAGCGTGACTGGCGGAAGCAAGCCCCCAAAGATCGTCAACATGTCGGTGAAGCCGTCTCGACTAATATTACATCGGGCCTTCAAGTCCATAAGGCGTGAAATGGCATCTAGTTTGGAGACCTCACAATAGTCGTGAAGGGGGTTTTTTACGTGCGCTTTGCAACATGGTATAATAGGCCTTTTGCGGTTTCTTCGGCTCCTCCCCCCCTCATCCCCAAGTCCTTGCTCAAAGTTTCCGGCATGAAAGTCATCTATCATGTCTCCTATCCCGCATCGAAGCAAGATCATCAATGCGTTGCCTCCGACCTCGTCTCTCATACGCTCGGTTTCACCATGGAAGATCCACCGCTTATAGCCCTCCATCCATCCATACTTGGGAAGATGTTTAGACATGTCCTCCTTACTTTGCCTTTTTTTATTGCCACAATTCTTGCATGGACACCAAACCTTACCGCACCTCGAGCATTCTCGAAAAGCATAATCCACGAAAGCCTTTGCTCTTGCTAACCCATTCACGGTCAAAATCTCCAAAACTCCTCCCGCCATTGTATATCCACGCACGGTCATCCATTCTCTATCATATGCGCGAGAATATAAGAATGCAAAGTGCATCTACACAAGGATCCTACCATCTAGTAGGTGAAGATAGGTCCTAATCCCACCCGAGGATGCGTAGATGAGGTCAGTTCCATGCACCACTCCTATCCGAGACAGAATTTTAAGAGCATCTCCCCTTTGTTCTCCGAATACACTCCTCGAGGGGGAGCGTGTATTCGAAGAACAACAGGGAGATGCTGCCATGAATCGGACAGGAGTGGAGCATGGAACGAAACCTCATCTACGCATCCCTGCTAATCAAAACGTGGACAATTCGAAAGAGATACGGTTATAGGTATGCGAGGGGATGCGCATACTTCCAACCGTATCTCTTTCGAACGGAGACGCCTAAGCGAGGCTGCGCGATCTAGCTACGACCATGACATGTAAGGAGGGGATATACCTAGGGTCACGGTGGAGTCGCAACCCGCGAGGAAGAAGATCAGGGCCTTAAAGGGACTCCGTCCGGCTCGGCGAGGCACTCAACTCCGCTCCGGGAGGGCTCCTCTCTCGCATAAAAATAAACACACGGGATCGGTTCAAAATTTCGGAGTAACCTCCCTGTACGGGGAGGTTTCCAATACCTGCAAACAAAGCACACGGCACAATGGCCGACAATCACATCGAGGCACGATGGCCGACAATCACATTTAGGGCACGATGGCCGACAATAACATTCGGGGCACGATGGCCGACAACCCGCGGCGAAGGCGGCAACGGCGGGGGGGAGGGACGACCTCACCACGGTGGGCAGGGGCGGGCGCGGGCGTTGCGAGGTGCCGGCCTTGGCGGCGACGTCGGGGCGGCGGCGCCGAGACCTCTCTTTCCCTTCCCCACTTCTCCTTCCTTCCTCCTCCCTTCTCCTCCTTTCTTCCTCCTCCTCCTCCCCTTCTCCTCCTTTCTTCCTCCTCCTCCTTCCCCCTCCTCCCCCCTTCTTCTTCTTCTTCCTCCCCCCCTCCTCCCTTCTTCTTCTTCTTCCCCCCCTCCTCCCTTCTTCTTCTTCCTTCTCCCTCCCTTCTCCTCCTCCCTACTCCACCGCCCCTCCTACTCCCCCCCTCCCCCTCCCCAGCGCCCGGCATTGGCGATGCCACGGCCCGGCGGCGGCCGCCGGAAGGATGCCACGGCCGCGGCAGGGGCGGCCGGGCGGGCGGGAGGAAGGCGGCGTCTTGGGCGCGCCGGGGAGGCCCCGCGGCGGACGACGGGTCGCCGGGGGTCGCAGGCGGACACGGGAGGCTAGGGCGGCGGGCGGGCGGTGGTGTCGGGTCGGCGGCGGCGTTCTTGGGTGTGTGTGGGTGTGTGTGTGTGTGTTAGAGTGTGAGGTGGGGTGTGTGGTTGACTAAATTTAAAAAAAAACTCTTTCCGTGATGGATGCAGGGGGATCACGGGGAAAAGACTCCTCCTTTCCGTGATCCCCCGGATCCATCACGGGAAAGAGTAAAAAAAACACTTCAACGTGCGCAAGCACCCCGTGAAGCGGGTCCCACTTCCACTTTCCCGTGATCACAGTATGTGCTCACGGGATATCTCGTACCTTTCCATGAGGGCTACTCACGGGGAAAGAGTTTTTTCAGAATTTAAATTTATTACCCCTCTTCCTTTTTTGTAACATATATCTTTTCAAACTTTGATCAAGATTACTTCAAAAATACCTTATAACATACACTCACCCATACATAATTGATCCTTGCTTGTGAAAAAATTGCCATTATTTCATGTGGTTCTATCTCCTTTTTTCAAAATTGTATTTACTTAACTCTTGTAAAAAAATTATAATAATTACCAAAATAATTCAAAAATTCTCAAAAATAGACATGACACAATATCGAGGTCATTTGCATATAGAAAAAGTTTAAGTAGCCAAACCACAACTTGACCGCCACATCCACATGAAATCACTTTGGATCATTCTCAACAAGCGTGGAACTTCTACGTAGATGTCGGAGCTTGTGAACATCGTGACGTGCCAACTTGTGCGAAACGTTCCCAATTTTTTTTATCATAGCCTCGGCATAAGATATCATGACATATTATCAAATTTCATGATTTTTTTGCACATCGGTTTATTTTCTAGAATTTTTAAACCACTCAAAAGCGAGGGATTAACGTTCATGATTTCGTATTAAGATGTTCTAGATTTCGTTATTTTTTAAATGCAAGGCCTTACATTGTGTTGAGTATGAGGAATATAAATTTTCTACTAATTTTTTTTCAAAAAATTGAAGCACTTGTAGTTCAAATTTGGCCTCATTTCATAAATTCCATAAAAAGAGAATAATTACCTAAATATATCAAATAAAGTCAATAATTCACCAAACTTTAATATTGAGTGTCATATGATGTGCAACAAGTGTAGAAAAAGTTTGGAGATCAAAATCCAAAAAAAAATTCCGTGGCGTCGTTCCGTGAGCGGGATGTGGCGCTCACGGGGAAAGGGCCCCTTGCCGGAGGCCTTTGTTCAGCCCACGGGAAAGCACGCTCACGGGAAAGAGGTATCCCGTGAGCTTGACGGAGTTCTCATGGGAAAGAGTGGGACGGAATGACCGAGCGGGGGGGCTGGGCTGGCTGTGCGTTTCCGTGAGCGACCTCCTCACGGGAAAGGGTCGGGTGATTTCCGTGAGCTTTCCATCACGGGAAATTGGGTATCCCGTGGGTATCTTCTTTCCGTGATGTTTTCACCCTGCTCACGGGATATCTAGTTATTTCCGTGATTATTTGCTGTTAGCTCACGGGAAAACATTTCCTCACGGCCGGGATATCTAGTTATTCGGTAGTGTCCCTAATCTTATTAACATGTATTATAATAATTCAAAATTTGTTGGCCAAATTATTTGTGGCGAGAAAGCAAGCATGTATATATGTTGAATTTGAGGCGTGGAAATGTATATGGCGCTTGCAGATGAGAGGACGGAGAAGCAATGTGCATGCATGGTGACTTTTCAGTTGGACATGACGATATATATACAGTAGATAAACTCCTACGTGTCGATCTTGGTACATATATACGTACATACGAGCTAGATTGTAGGGATTGTACTTACCAGCATATAGGGTTTGTACGAACATGTAGGGATGGTACGTATATACCAACATGTAGATGTAGGGATGGCACGTATATACATATACGAAACTGTAGATGTGTAGGGGCACGAACATGTAGATGCAAGCAACACCTGCAAAATGTGTGATTGTAAGAACCGAGGCAAGTACATGCATATAAAAGTCGTCATACGTCTTCAAATGACACAGCAAATTAAATTTCCACTAAGGGCACGTAGGTCACGTCCGTGTCATTTATGGCTTGTTTGGCACAACTTAGCTTCATTAGCTAAGCTATTTTTACAAAACAGCTCCACCAACCGGGGTTTTTTACCGGCGGTTTCGCGGTAAACCAGCGGTTACGGACTTACGGTCGGCCCGGTACCCGTCCGGCGTAAAAAAAAAATTTGAAATTCAAATTCTAAAAATTGAAAAAAAATCGTGAAAAAAAATCTGTAAAATAGTTTTGCGATTTATAGAAGCCAACGGTGCAACATTTTTTCAAATTTGAGTTCGTTTGGTATAAAAATTTCAAATCTAAGTTTGAAAAAAAAAGAAAAAAAAAAATACACGGCCGGCCCATTAAGGCCCATTAAATCATGAAGGTCGAAAAGCATACTAAACACACTCAAATTTGAGTAATTTTGACATCATTGGATTCTACAAATCATGAAGTATTTTTAGGAATTTTTTTAGCATTTTATGAAAAAATAAAATTTTGAATTTTGAAAAACCGTTCAAACCGTTAAAAACCGCTCGGTAAACCGTTTTACCCGGCCGGTAAACCGCTCAAACCTACCGGTAAAAAAAGATTTTTACCGATGAACTGGAACATTTGAATTCAATTGACTTCAAAAACCAAACCGACGGTAACGGCGGTTTACCCGATAACGGTCCGGAAATCGAAACCGGACCCCGGGCGGTTTAGTTCAACCGGTCGGTAAAAAAACCCTGCCACCAACAGCTTTTAAATTAAGCTAAGTTATTTTGAGAAATGTTGTTTGGCAAACTAGCTTCATCGCCAACTCTTCAATGGATGACGAAGAACAATTATCCAATATATGCCCCTGAGCTAGCATTGATGCTCACGTGAATACAAACTACAGACCGACAAGCAGCGCAATGGATGCTCACGTGAGTCTGCATTGGTACAGACTAGCTACAGACCAACAGTACAGACCAGAGACCATGTGGAATAACACGCTGTCCTTGGTACAGACCTTGAATAAAAGTTTCAGAAAACTTTGGCTCTAACCATTCAGTATAGACGGTAACTACAACCCTTTGATACTGTACACAGTCGTTCAGGCACTATTGTCACACAATGCATTCAGCAGTTTTCAAAACGCTTACAGTCAGCAGAGCGCATCAGCTATACTAGCACCAAAAACAAGACTTTCTGAATAATCGTTTTCTGAAGCTTTTAGAGTAGAAAACCGCAACCAGTTCTTGTTTCGTTGTACCTGAAGCAGTAATACTTCTCCTTTCTCCTTTCTGAAGAGATGAACTAGGATGCATCAACATTTGGGTACACTATGGTGCATCAACATCTGGGTACACTAACTCCTGAGCAGCTAAATTCACAAGGGAACAAGTAAAAATAGTGAAACAGTTAGGCGCTAGGAAGTGTATTGGTGATGCTTTTGTTGCGTCAGTTAAAACGAAGACAGTAACTTGAAATTAATTCTAACACTATGATCTTCTAAATATCTAGCATGCAGGGACAAGTTCATTGATCTCTCACAGCAAAGTGCCAAAGTCCAAACAATAGAACTGCATACTTTTTTGTTTAGGAAACACTAGTGCTATACAGATAGACTTTTTTGTTTAGGATATTCCAATAGCAAATTTACCCTTCTACTCTTCATAGGTCGCGCAAAGAAAATGCATAGCCGGCTTTTCGGCATTTCGGTACAAAGTGTTTTCAGAGGGTCCTGCTTTCGGCCCTCGGTGAAACTGCCAACATCTACCGAGGGCCTAACGCCGCTCGGTAGAGTTCACGGCATAGGCTGCGTGGGATCACTGCGGACGCCGGGCGTCAACAACACCGAGGGCATAAGTTTGCGGAGGGATGGCTCTCGGTGGCGTTGAGTTCTACTGAGCGTCTCTGGTTTTGAGGATCGCCGCTCGATGAGCGCTGTAGGTACCGAGAGCTGTGGTCACTGGCGGCGCTCGGTGGAGGGGGTCACCACCGAGGGTTGTAGTCCACCGGCGAGAGTCTCTCGGTACATCGTATATGTACCGAGAGCTTATTTTAGGCGCTCGGTACACTACGGCGGGCTTCGGTGGAGGCCGTCTGTGCGATGTAGTGGCCCTACCAAAGTGCAAAAGGAAAAGAAAATGCATAGCTCTAGCGAAGTCGAGGGGAAAAAAAGAAAACTAACACCACTAAAAACCCAAGTTGAACACCATAATAAACAAGCTATACAGATAGCACAACTCATGGAATGAGATCAAGACAAGCTATATAGGTTGCAATTAATAAAAAGTCATGAACTGATGTGCCAATGTAAGTACTGATAACACTACTTATCGGTAAATGAACTGAAAGATATACTACAGGTACAGCAGTTAGTTTTTGAAGTTGCTACCAAACAGGAGGTAGTAAATAAAGATTGTTAGATGATATCCTTCGCTGATAGATTGTACTTAGGTACATTGATTGACTTGTAACTAGTCTAGGTGCATGGCGGTGTATGTATCCATAGTCGGCCCTAGATTGTAGGCCAAGTTGATCTAGAGTTTGTTGTATCATGCAAATCTGTAACAAGATCTTGTAAGCCACGGCGGGGGCACTTCCGTCCATATAAGCATAAGCCGAGCACGAGAGAAAGGTGACTCATTCACCTAATCATTCTTCACTTTTACATGGTATCCGAGCTTTTTGTTTCCCATCAGTTCCCATGGCTTTCGCTTCCTCCTCCTCGCATCACTGTTGCGTCCTCTCTCGGCGTATTCCTTCTTCCACCGGCGAGAAACTCACTGCGGCAACCATGTCTTTGTGGAAAGGCTTGAGTCCTCTCTGCCCTCAAAGGAGCTCGACTTGCGACCTTCATTCGACCCGGCGGCAACTCACGGCGATGTACCTCCCACCCAAGGAGACCACCAAGAAGCGATGGTGACTCGCGACGAAGACCCGTGGAGAACCCGAGTCACGAGACTTGGATGGCCAAGGACCGGGCTGTGGTGTCCTACCTCTGTCCAACTTGGGGGCGAGATCCAATCTCGAGGTCTCGGCGAAGGCGGCGGCCTCCACCATATGGGCGGCCATCGAGGGAGATGTTTGCATCTCAAAGCCGTCTTGTGGCTGTCGCCACAAGGATGGCGGCGGCGACCCGGCACCAAGGGCGCCTCCTCCATCGATGATTACTTCACGAAGATGAAAAGGCTTGGCCGATGACATGGCATCGGTACGGGCGCAAGATTAGAAAACGGCGAGCTGGTGTCCTACATCCTCATCGGACTCGGCGACACATATGAGTGCGTGATCTCGGCGGTGTCCGCCGGGTTGAACCCATCTCCACTGGGTGAACTCTACACCCGGCTTCGTCGGTTGTGAGCGGCGCAAGGAGATAAGAGATGGCGGTGGTGGCAATCGGTCATCGCCAATCTCGTCGCCAAGGGGAGGTGGCCCGCGAGGCGCCCGGCAACAACAACTCCGTGGTGGTTCTCTGGCGGGCGTGGCCGTGGGGGCTTCACCAGCGGTGGCAAAGGAAGGCGTGGGCGAGTCGTCCACCGGGCAAGAACTTCCAACGGTGTCTGGCTGCGGATCTATGGTAAGGAAGGTCATCCACGCCATCGGCATTTGTTTCAAAGCGTTTCGATTCTTACGTGAATGGACCTCCTCCCAAGTCGGCCTCGTGCGCCATGACTCACTTTCGTGCGGAGTGGACTCCAACTAGTACATGGACACGGTGCTCACGACCACATCACGGCGACACGGGCGCCTCACCACCCGTGACAAGTACCATGGTGGTGACCAGGTGTGCCACCGCAAGCGGTGCGGTATGGAGATCTCTCATGTCGGTCATAGTACCTTGCATACTCCTTCCACTAAGATTCATCTCAATAATGTTCTTCATGTTCCATCCACCAACAAAAATCTAGTCTCTGTAAACCGCCTAGTGCGTGATAACCGAGCCTTCATTGAGTTTCATCGATTGTTTTGTTGTTAAGGGGCGGAAGACGAGAGGAGAATGCTCCTCGAGGTCCATGTGAAGGGGGGGCCTCTATCCGATCCATGCCGCTACGCATGGCTACCACCGAATAAAGAAGCCCATGCTGCCTTCAAGCCGTCTGTCTCCACTTGGCATCACCGTCTTGGCCATCTTTGCTTCACTGTCGTAGCTTCGAGTCCTTAGTCGGCATAAACTATCCTTTGTTAGAGATTTGAATAATGAACATGTTTGTGATGCTTGTCGAGTTGGGCAAATGTCATCAATTGCCCTATCCTCGGTGATCTAGTGTGTCTACTAGACCCTTGCGGCTTGTGTTTTGGGCGTTTGGGGACCGGCACCCACATCGGTTGGCCCGGCATTCATATTATGTGTCATTTATTGATGATTTCTCCAAGTTTACTTGGATCTACCTCTTTGCGTCATAAGTCCGAAGTTTTTCGGTGTTTCAGCGATTTCCAAAAATTAGTTGAGCGGCGGTTTAATTGTAAGATTCTTGCTGTTCAAAGTGATTGGGGAGGGAGTATAGATCTCTTAACTCTTTCTTTAAACGCATCGGCATTTCACATCATATCTCTTGCCCTCATGCACACCAACAAAGCGGGTCGGAGAACGTAAGCATAGGCATATAGTTGAGATGGGTCTCACACTTCTAGCGCATGCATCAATGCCCCTTAAATTTTGGGATGAGGCTTTCCTTACTGCCGTTTACATCATTAATCGCCTTCCTACCAAAGTCCTTGACAATGACACACCTATCTCTTGGCTATATGGCACGCCACCCGACTATAGCTATCTACGGACATTTGGCTGTGCGTGTTGGCCTAACCTCCGACCATACAATGATCACAAACTCCAATTCCGCTCCAAGCGATGTGTTTTCCTGGGATATAGCAACTCTCACAAGGGTTTTAAGTGTTTGGATCGAGGGGCTGGACGAGTCTACATTTCCGTGATGTAGTATTTGATGAAAAATATTTTTCCCTTCGCCACACTTAGCCCTAATGCCGGTGCCCGTCTCGGGAAAGAACTTACCCTCCTTCCCGATATTCTTCTAAATCCTTCATCCAACTTTGGTAATGCAAGGATACGTGACTTACATGAGTTGTCTCCTGAGCCTACTAATGCTTCCTCTAAGTCTCCTACCGCGATTTTTCTGATTCAAAGGCGAAGATGCGGTGGATCGCGGCCATGGCGTTCATCGTTCGGCCGTCATCGCATGTGTCCCCAGCGGGGTGGCAAAGACGACCACCGAAGGAGATCCTCTGCCATGTCCAGCAGCGTAGCGCGGGGATCGGCATCGGGATCGCCCGACCGCCGCGCGTGGCGGCGGCCGACGCGCACCGGGGAGATTGGGTCGCCCGGATTGTCTACACCGCCACCCGGCTTCACCCCCCCGCCGCGGCGGTGGCGCTGAGCCCATGAGCGGATCCCCGGCACTCTGCGTGCCGGATCTAGTGTGGTGCATACGCATCGGTGCGGGCATGGACTCTACGCCATCTCCTGTTGCCTCCGAGCCGGCTTTTGTTGAGGCTCACGTGCTTCGTCCGACAACACGTCTCCGGCATGGCATTGTGAAGCCCAAGACCTACACCGCCCGGCACCGTTCGGCGGGGGGATGCTTGCTACATTCGATGGTGAACCCAACTTTGTTAATGAAGCATTGAAGAACCCCAAGTGGGCTCGAGCTATGGCTGATGAGTATCGGGCACTCCTCAAAAACAGAACACGGCATCTCGTTCCCAAGCCTCGGGGCGAGAAATATTATTGGGTGCAAGTGGGTGTACAAGGTTAAACGCAAAGGCGGATGGATCAATTGATCGGTACAAGGCCCGCTTAGTTGCAAAAGGATTTAAACAACGGTATGGGATAGATTATGAGGGAGACTTTTAGCCCGGTGGTCAAAAGCCGCAACGATCCGGTTAGTTCTCTCCATTGCGGTGTCTAATAATTGGTCGCCGGCAATTTGGATGTGCGAGAATGCTTTCCTCCATGGCGATCTTGATGAGGAGGTGTACATGTATCGGCCGTCCGGTTTTGTTGATGATCGACATCCTTCGTGCGTATGCAAGCTTGACAAGGCACTATATGGTCTTAAACAAACCCCACGGGCATGGTATGCCAAGTTGTGTGCCAAGTTGATTGCATTGGGCTTTACACCCGTCAAGGGGCGATACTTCATTTTGTTCTTCTTTTCGGCATGGTGGACTTGTTATGTTTCTTCTCATCTATGTTGATGATATAATTGTTGCTAGTTCGGATCCCAAAGCTACTGGTCGGTTGCTTTCTCACCGCAACAAGACTTTGCATTGAAAAGATCTTGGGGCGTTTGCATTATTTCCTTGGTCTTGAAGTTCAACGGAATGGCGAGGGCATTTTGGTGACGCAATCCGGATATGCCCACGGATATCCTTGCCCTGGATGCGGTATGAGTAAGCGTAAAGCGGTTGATACACCACTCCCTTGCACCCAGAAGCTCAGCATTGCTGATGGTGATCAATTGGGAGAAGAAGATTCAACCGGATATCGCAGCTTGGTCGGTGCACGCCAAGTATCTCACATTGACACGCCACGATATTTGCTTTCTTTGTCAACAAAGTTTGCCGGTTCTTGCATAAGCCGACTACAGATTCATTGGAGTGCTGCCAAGCGTATCCTACGCTATGTTAAAGGGACTTTGTCCTTTGGGGCTTCAAGTGGACGCTCCACTTCCATGATTGTCGGCGCCTTCTCGATACCGACCGGGTGGGGTGTGTTCATGATCGGCGTTCCACGGGGAGGCTTTGCGGTGTATCCGGGCAGTAATCTGGTCTCGTGGACTTTCGAAAGCAGACCTACAGTCTCGAGATCGAGTACAGAGGCAGAATACAAAGCACTTGCAAACGCTCTTACTGCTGAAATGATGTGGGTCAAGCGGTTGATGACTGAAATTGGTGTTAGGCATCCCAAAAGCAAAGACACGGCTGTGGTGTGATAACCTTGGTGCCAAATACCTCTCAACAAATCCTGTGTTTCATGCACGCACTAAGCATATTGAAATTGATTTCCACTTTGTCCGTGAGCAAGTAGCTAACAAGCTGCTGGATATTGATTTTATTAATACGGGGGATCAAGTTCTTTGATGGCTTCACCAAAGCTCTTCGGTTGTGAAGCTGCAGCGGTTTGTCGCAATCTCAACCTCACATGTGGCTGAGATTGAGGTAGGTGTTAGATGATATCCTTCGCTGATAGATTGTACTTAGGTACATTGATTGACATGTAACTAGTCTAGGTGCATGGCCGGTGTATGTATCCATAGTCGGCCCTAGATTGTAGGCCAAGTTGATCTAGAGTTTGTTGTATCATGCAAATCTGTAACAAGATCTTGTAAGCCACGGCGGGGGCACTTCCGTCCATATAAACGCGAAGCCGAGCACCAGAGAAAGGTGACTCGTTCACCTAATCATTCTTCACTTTTACAAAGATTAGCAAGATTATTCCCTAACTGAAGCTTTTGAGCAGTAATTTTCAGTAATAGAACTTTACAAGCGCTACCAAACTTTGAGAAGCTTGAACATAATTCACGCCAATTGCTATCACATTCAGTTCACAGGCCAATTGACAAGCATCATATATATCAAGCAATCAACTTGTTAAGTCCAGAAAAAAGTGATTACCTTGAATCGGTGCGGTCGGCGGTGTCGATTGGGGGCGCAAGAGGAACAGCTCACTAGTAGCGAAATGATTTTTGCGAGCAAGGGGCTGATCTTTTTCCGTGGTGGGCACAATTTGCATCCGCCACGGAAATGATCAGCCCCCTCGCCGCCCGAAAGTCGCACTCTCACGTGGCGGCGCCTTAACGCGCCCGCCACGCAAAAGATCATCTTAACGTGGGCGGGCGCCGCAGCGCGCCCGCCACGCCATATTATTAACCGTGGCGGGCGCGTTGCGAGGCCCCGCCACGCGTCTACTCTTTTTGCGTGGCGGGCATATTAGGGTGCCCGCCATAAAAAGGCCGACGCCTATAAAATCTGGGCGCCGCCCCTTGCGTCTTCCTCCACGATCTTCCTCTTCCAACTCTTGGGGGAGGTTTTGACCAAAATTTTGACAAAAACTTTGATTTGGGTCTTTTTTGGCTTTGATTTGGGGAGGAGAAGACACTAATTGGTCGGTAAATGCCTCTTTTTCATCTTTCTTTCCCTCTTTTCATCCCCCTCTCTAGACCTATCCATGGAGGAGAGAAAACGCCTTTCTCTAGATCTAGATCTATGGTGGAACTTCTTCTTCTTTTTTTTTTTTTGGTTTGAGTTTGAGTTTTTCGGAAGAGGGGATCGGGGATGGAGAGGCACCGAGCCCCTTTGGATGTATGAGATGAAGAGGGTTGATGGCGAATACTATGATGAGGTGAAGAAGTTTGTTGCTCGGCCCGGCGACCTGGCGAGATAATTCAACGAGCCGATTATCCGTCGTGCGCAAAATGCAAGAATCTGGCGGTCTCGACATCGTGGTGCGATCTCATCTAATCATGCATGGCTTCGTCAGTGACTGACTATTTGGTCGGACTTTTCACGGCGAAGAAGTTCCACCCTTCGATCCACCCGGTCGATCCGGCGTCTGCGTGGTGCCTTGAGCCTTGTTTAGATGGCTAAAATTTCTAACCTTTTCTCACTTTCTCTCCATCACATCACATTAAATACACCAAAAAGACATATGTTTGGAGTATTAAATGTAGGTAAAACAACTAACTACACAGTTTAGATGTACATTGCGAGACGATTCTTTTGGCCTAGTTCTTTCCATGTTAGGATGATATTTACCACTAATAAGCTTAAAGCGTCTTCACGATTAATGCGATGTGATATTCGGTTCTGATTTTTAGCCATCTAAAGCTATGTAAGGAGCATTCAATGCTTTTTTTTTTTTTTTTGGCTGCCTCATTTATGCATTCAATGCCTTTTTGCTGTCCTGTCAATCAGCAATATCTCATCGCTTCGTAATACTAGTTTGTTACGCCAATTGCTGCCGCCGGGTGCTCATGACACCGATCTCTACTACTTTCCGTTTTGAATCTGGGCCATTCGGGACAGTTGGCCGTTTTAAATCTCAGCCCTTCGTGCTGGTGCGCACGTGTGCAGGGTGGCACAGCGACCGCGTTCCACGCCACGCCACGCGACCATGGCGGCCTCCACTGGCTTCAGCGCGGGCGCTTCCGGTGGTAGGCACAGCGTGTGCGGCCAACCCCCGTGGCCACCGGCGCAACGGCACAAATTGGCGAGGGAGGCTTCCTCATCCACAACGACTTCGTCTGCGCTGCTGGCGGCAAGGCCCCTCCTTGTCCCCGTCGCCGTCATCCGGTGGAGTTCCTGGAATCGCCGGTGGACAAATCCAAATTTTCCTGCTCCAAGCGGTGGGACCCATGGGACCCACTACCAGCACGTGGACGACATGCAGGAAGCAGCGTCAAAACATTGCTGTCCACCTATGTCCATTGTTATCCACTCCCGTCCTTATCCTTTGCTTTTTCTTCTTTCTTCTTTTTTAAGCTTTATTTTCTTTTATGCTTTCTCTCCATGACAGTGTACGGTGCTAGTACTCAATACTGCAGCATGGTGGCCTTTTTCCTGGTGCTCCTTCGACAGTGCCGCCTCCCCCTCGGACCCTGGTCCGAGCCACATCTTCAATCGCCGACGACAACTCCAACCAAATCAATCGGTCATTGGTGTGCACTTTCTTAGTCGGCTCGTCCAGCCCATCTTCAACCGTTGCTTAGCACGGTCCTTCCGCCCGGGTGCATGCGTCCTCGACGCCCCTGCGACCCCCAGCCTGCGGCTCCTTTATCGAATTTGTCGCCATGGACAGTGTTGCCTGTCTCTGTAGTTTCAGGACTTCAATGGCGGGTCTTCTTTTTGACCCCTCTTTGTAATCCGGACTGTTGTGATAATATAATATAAAAAGAGTTTGTTGTTAAAAAAAAAAGTTAAAAATGATTGTCTTGCCGAAAAACACAGTGAAACGGAGGGTGTAGCTCATATCTTCGAGGCCTAATACTTCTAGTAGCCTGCGTTGGGCCTGCTCCTGAGGTGCCCTGGTCGCCATCGACAAAAGTCGAACATAGGCCGTGGGAGGGCATCTCTTTTCCGCCATCTTTAAGATTAAAAAAATGAAAGGGAAACGAATAAAGATGTCGCCCCCTAACACGGTCAGCCTTTCGAAATGTTTTACAGTAAAGAACACGCCTGATGCAGGACTGACTAATCGGACAAATTAATGTTAAAAGTGCTTTAACCGCGTTAAATTTAGGCACTGCAGAAAAGTGGGACAACTGCCCCATTCTTCACTTTTCATGCCATGTCGTTCTCATGGCTGGACCCAGCCGAACCACCGAATGTGGTCGCTGCTTGTCGGCAGTTAATATTAATTAATAATGTCGAAGTGACGCCCTATGAACAACACCACAAGTTGCTCCATCAACTTCTGTGGCTCATTACTTTACTATTCCTTCAATTTGTGTGTAAACGCTGCACGCAACCTTAGCATGAGGTTTAGATAACGCACAGAACGAGACGACACACGTGAACGGAAGGAAAGCAATCGAACCTGTGTGCTGGCCTAGTGGAGAAATATGTGCGAGTTGAGTTTCCAATGCCGTGTCGATGACGGCAAAGCATATGGTTTGTGTAACTTCAGCATTAGGAGGAAAGCGACCTCCTCTTC
>JADLZK010003613.1:0-26721 GCA_015847255.1 Hyparrhenia diplandra
CATGAGGACAGAGCTCGAACAATTAAGTAGAGACATTGGAGAGGCGATGACCTAGACCTGAGGGGTTTCCATATAAGAAAGTCAAGCGCAAAGTGGTTGTGGGATGATTTCACAGAAGCAAGAGGGTAGTCGTAAAAAAAACCATCACACATGGATTGGTTTAATTCTATGGAAACAAGAGGATCCTCCTTCGAAACAGCTCCACTCATATGGAGAGGAAAAAGCAAAAACAAGCCCCCTTTCATCACATTTGCATCCGCAATTGGGTCAAAGTTAATTATATGGGAGGATGTCTTTTTGCAAAACTACCATGGTCTAGGTTGGAATACATATTGACTCCAAAGAATAGGAGCATGGCAATCTTTTCTTGTGGAAAAATAACTAGAATGTGTAGTGGATTGATTTCATAGTACTTCGTGAGCCATTTTGCAAAATCACTAGAAGAGTGATACTAATGTAGCTGCAAGATGCGATCTAATGACCCACAAATTTGAAGGTAATATATATGAACATTGCCTTTAGCCGCCAATCCGTGCAATAATTAACTTATTCAATGGCTCCTTTCTTCCTCCCCTTGTCATTTCTTATAGACCTTGTATGTTATAAATTTGCTTGACCGGCCCCGGCCCATTGCCCTTGAGTAGGTGCGGTATCCCTCCTCTTTTGTCATCTTTCGCGACTTGAGCCAGCGGATGCGGTCTTGCTTCAGTGCTTCTCATGGTCATAGCCACACTAACATGTCATGTTCCATCCAAAACTATCACCACCATCCACAACACAATCTTTCTCTCAGATCTTATTACCTTCTCTCTACATCTAATAAATAAATAAATACATACTAGAATAGTAGTCCCTCTATTCTAAATTGTAAGTTATTCCAAAAATCTTAGAAAGTCAAAAGCATTTCAAATTTGATCAAAATTATTGAGAAAACTACAAATATTTGTGATAAAAAAAGAGGAATATTATGAAAATATAATTAATAAAGAATTAATGATACTTAGTTGGCATCATGAATGTTATTATCTTGTCATATAAATTTGGTCAAACTTAAGAAGCTTTGGCTCTTCGGTATTTTTGGAGCGACTTACAATTTAGGATAAAGGGAGTAAAAACTAGCTAGAGCCATGAGCCCTTTATTATGGCCTAACCCTCTGGACTTGGGTGGAGACATTGTTGTTGGATCTTAGGGAGAGACAAGAATGGTTGGTGCAAAGGGAAAAAAGTGCCAAAACTTTGGTTGCACCGTTTGGATCCAAGATTTTGAGAATCAGGATAGAAAAAAATCTCACAGAATTTATTCTCATCCAAATGGGCTTGATTTTATTTAAAGGGATTATAACTCACTGGTTTCTAGAATCTTGAAATCCAATCAAACTGTTGGGATGCTTTTTAGCTAGAGACACTGCACACGGAGAGGTTACTGGTAGTAGGCTTCAAATCAAAGGGTACGTCGTTGAAGTTGGAGCTAGTACTAGCCAACTAGTACAGTAACCACTAACCAGTGACTCCATCCAATGCAGTTTGAAAGGAGAAACGAGAGGAAGAGGCTACCGTACCGTCAGATCAAAGTGTGCTGTGAATGCTGGTGGATTATCCTTGTTGAATTTGGCACAACATCTTTGACTAAACCTGCCTTGCACACACACATATACATCCCCTGCTGGTGGATGTACGGCGTTGCTGCTATGGGGCTGCGCCGCCCATTGAACAGGAGACCCCGGCCTTGGATCAGATCAGATCGCTTTTTTCTCTCTCGCTACGATGGCGGCTGCTGCCATCCGAGACCAGAACTCGCTTTCCCGATGCATTTTTTTTTTTTTTTTTTTTTTTTTTTTTGCTTGTAGCCTCCAAGTGCCACGTAGGATCGGATAAAAAAAGTAGGTCTTTCTATTCTTGTCATAAACTGCGAAGCTACATGTGCTTTAGCAGAGAGAGAAGATGGTCCATCTTTGAAAAAAAAAGTAGAGGGAGAGGAAATAAAGGTGTGACACGATGAAAGTAAAAAGGTTATGTGCAAACCACAAGCAATAATTTTTTACATTGTGCAAATAGTAGTCTCAATATTTCCTCATCTATGTGGATCACTTTATTTGTACTAGAACCACTACCACTTGTAGCCTCCATTGGCCTTGCCCTCACTGTGTCTGCCGACTCGCTTTTTCGGAGATAAATAAATCAAAAGTACGATTACTGCGCGTGCGCACGTGACAATTGCACTCGAGCTAGATAGGACAATGCCATGCATAACAAGTCATTGTGATGTGTTTGACCATCACACTACGAGATATGGTCGGGAGTGGGTAAAAGCATATTCTGATAGCTAGACTGGTCTTTCCCTATATATCCGAGAGACCTGCCTTCTCTTCTCTACGTGAAGAAGACACAGCGTATACGACAAACTTGAAGCAAAGCTCCGACCGCTTCAATCTTCATCCCGTCGCGGTTATGACGCCCGCTACTAGCTAGCATATATTCCTTTCGTTGTAAACTAAACTATAAGGTATTTTTATTTTTCTAAATATATTTTATTATGTATTTAGATATAGTGTATATTTTGAGTACATCTAAGTACACAACGAAAATATCTAGAAGTGTAAAAACATCATATAATTTGGAGTGGACGTAGTATGTCATGTGAACAACAATACAAGAGACGTTGGTTTCCATCAAGCGAAAGCCACCGCGATGGACCTTCATTGTCATAGCTCCGAGCTATATGGCGAGAACAACAACGTACCCGTACGGGCAGCCATTTAGCGGCCGACACTTTCTCCACAGTGCTCCAATGTAGGTCTTGAGAGCACAAAAGAAACTAACTCAAAGCAAACATATACTTGTGACCCTTGAAAAATGCCTCAAACTTGTAAGGATATGTCACTTAGATCCACAAACTATATATGGATCCCTAAACTTACACGAGCGACAAGTCACACTCTCCTTTTGACCGCCAACTTGTCGCTACAGCCTCGACAATGACACGCTCCTACACTGTATGGGGCCGGGTGGAATGTTGACCTGTAGACGAGCAATAGAGAGGTGTGAGGTCTGACAAGCTAGGGTCCATGTGAGAGAAGAGGAAAACAAGGACCTATTTAGGTGAGAAGAAGGAAGAAGACGGGTTAAATGTAAAACGGCATGTGATGTTGGCATGTGCAAGTTTAAAGACCCAGAAATATATTTTGAAAAGTTTATGGATCTAAGTGATAAGTTTCAAATAAACAAGTATTAAAGCGGACACGCATGGATATATGCTAAGGAGGAAACTAGCACAGGGTCTTGTTCACCCCTCTCGATCTAGAGCATAATATAGACCTTTTTCAAAGCTTGTGAGGCAGACATGCATGCTTATTCTCCGTAAACCAAGTGACGCACAATTAGAATTATATTCATGCAAACAAATAGTGGAGCTATTTTAAAACGGTTGATGAAGTACGGAATAGATGTTCGTAGACGTCTCATTTGATTGATTATTCAAAATAAAATTAAATAAGATGTCAGAAGAAGGAATCGGAAAGAAAGACCATTTCAACGCGCATATCGATGCCTTTTGCTTCCTCCCCAAAGCAAGCAAAACCTCTACTAGTATACCATAATCACAGTGACAGGCACCATCGGTCTCTCTCCTCGATCGATTAGGTCGGTCAAATACGCAAGGTGGTGGTGGTGGTCAATACCAAGATCTCTCGGAGCGAGGGAAAAAGGCATCGTACGACGTGATCGAAGGTGGATCATCGGAGGCATGGCAGCAAGCGACCCTTGCCTGAGCCCGACGGCGGCGAGGAGGAGGAGGCGGCTCATCAATCGTCGGCGTCACAGTCGTCGCTGGCGTCGGCGCCGAGCTCGAGTCAAGAGCGCCACTTCCGGCGGCAACAGCAGCAGATAGAGCTCGGATGGGGCGAGGTTACTGGTCACGATCGCCGCTACCTGGCTCAGGCTGCTGCGCCGGCATGGTACCACGAGCAAGGTGCGTACAGCTCCAGCACCATGGCGTACTACGACGTGGCCACACGCGCCTCCGCCTCCTCGTCGCATCAGCCGGGCGACATGGCGGTCGCAGCCGTGCCTCCGGTGGCCACTGGGTCACCTCATCTGCCGGAAGTGGGGGCTGCTGGTTCCTCCGCGGCCGGGCAAGCCGTGGAGATTCAAGAAGGTACTGCTTTCCCCTCCCTTCTAATCCAATCCATGGAAACATGCATGCATATATTAGCAAGCTAATTCATTCACTGTATCGATCACAATTCCACAACTAAAACATCCAACCCCCATGCTGCAAGCTATGGCTAGGCCTAGCCAACTGCTAGTTACCATATCATCGATCAGATCAGTATAGCTAGGTGCTAGTTCTGATCACTAGGATCGATCAGAGCTGGGCTTTGTGGAATTGCAAAGTTCCCTAAAAAGGCTTAACCTTGATTTTTTGGTTGATTTGCCAAACTCATCAAGATATATGGATTCAAGATCCGGCGTTCTTTTTCAGCCTAGTTTGAGCATTTAAGCTTCAAGCAAGGTCGTGAGAGCCAGAATGCAACATTCATTCATGTAACGTGATCGAGAGCGCGGTGATATGATATGGATGCATGCAGGTACCCCGACGACGATGCGGCACTACCGTGGCGTCCGGCGGCGCCCATGGGGCAAGTGGGCGGCGGAGATCCGCGACCCGGCGAAAGCAGCGCGCGTCTGGCTGGGCACCTTCGACACCGCGGAGGCCGCCGCGGCTGCCTACGACGACGCCGCGCTCCGGTTCAAGGGCGCCAAGGCCAAGCTCAACTTCCCCGAGCGCGTCCGGGGACGCACCGGCCAGGGCGCCTTCCTCGTCTCTCCTGCCATCCCCAGCCGCCGCCAGTATCAGCTCCGCCATTATTGCCACTGCCACCGTCGTCGTCTCCGGTGCCGCCGTTCCCCGACCTGATGCGGTACGCGCAGCTGCTCAACAGCGGCAACGTCGTGGCCAGCAGAGCCGGTCAACTCGCGGCGCCGACGCCGGCGTCGTCGTCACAGGCATCGTCGTCGTCGGTGCAGATTCTGGACTTCTCCACGAGGCAGCTCCTCCGGGCCTCACCGCCTGCAACATTCGGCCGAACGTCGATGACGATGACATCGCCATCCATGTCGTCAACCGCCGCATCTTCTTCGCCAAGCATGTCGGTCCCTCACGTGGAAGCCAGGGGTAGCGGAGTAGGCGAGGAGACTGGCACTGCTCCGCCTGACTGATTTTTATTAATTTTAATTTGCCAAGCATGCCTGCCTGCCTGCCTTAATTACTGACCAGGGTGCCAAGCTTGGATCTTGATTTAAGGTCGCATTTGGTAGGGATTCAAATTCAATAGACTGTTTTCTATCCAGAGTGAATAAATTAAATTGGTTCCGGAGAAAACATGGTAGCTAATCTCTAACAAATGTTTCTAGGATTCAGGGACAGAATCAGAACCATTTTTTGATTCTCCTAAAAAAACAGGAGAACCAAGGCCAGTTCTCTTCTAAAATGTTCTTGGAGACATTATCTAACAACTGTGTGCAAACTTGTTCAAATTAGGATAGGAATAATCTCTGAAATATCATTAGAATTGGAATCAATTGAGGAGCCATAGCCATTTTATCTAGCGCAAATGTTCACTATATATAGGTCCTTTCGTACCTAATTTAATGTAAGGTTGAAATAGACTGGCCACACTTGTGCTTTTTCATTCCACATACAGTCAAATAAAAAGAACCAGAATTTAAGCATGTGCTCAGTTCACGACCGCCAAACATGGCCTTGTCATATATCCAACGGTTCCTGTTCTCATGACTCAAACTAATATTTAATGACTGGCGGCGAATGCCTTTGTCTCTTTATTTTACCGGTGCTTTTGAAAATGTACACGAGCTATCGTATATATCTATAAAACTTAGGACGTCTCCAATCGTCAGCTATTTGGCTATCTAGATGTAAGCGTGGTAATAAAAAAAGTAGGAGAGAGAGTAGTCACTAGCTACATGCAAATAGCTAGACTATTTTACGTAAGCCGAAAAGAATATGTGAGAAGAGCATGTGGGTCCAATAATATAAAATAGTCTTTATTTTTGTCTCTCACTTCCACATCAGGTGACTACGTAGCTAGCACTAGCTATTACCATTACGGACGCCCTTATGTTTGCAACCCCACTAGCTAATTCTCTCAACATGCAAGCACGCCACCTCACCATCCACTATCATCCCACTAGCATGCCACCTCACCAGCCCACTAACCCTTTCTTGTGCCACGTCATCAACACGTCCCACATTTCTATGGACATAAAAGAGTTATAACTCTTGAACCAAAATAAATCAAATTCTGATTGCACCATTAAATTTATTTTAATAAATCCTTTAAAACAAGATCTCACATGGATATATTTTGATAAAATTATAAATAGGACCCGTTTGTAACTCATAGAATTCTCTTTGATACCAAGCAACGCGGAGAATCTTTTATATATAAGCAACAACCTGTAAGGATAGATCCACCCATATCTTCGACTGTTTCATTAGTTACACCGTTACTCTGTCAACGACAGGTACACACAGATACAATGCACTCGTGGTGCTATAATAAGTACTACTAAACTATACTCCATATACAAGCTTCTGGATCCATCTATACATGACATTTTCTATTCACTATTTCAACGTTACATTTTGTCTACACTCAAATGAATTGTATAAGATCACCCAAAGTGGCTTCCACGTTTAGCCCAAACGATTATCGAAATGCGCTTTTAAAAAATCTCTAACATGCAGGAACCCATCATTGCGACTTGTATCTCAAGTACCTACTCAGCTAACACAATTATATACCAGATAATATTGTTTTATTTGAATTAAGGAGCCTTTTCTCCTCATTCCCAAGCACTCACTGTGCCTGGAAATACCAAGGTCACCGGGGATCGAACCCTCGATGGCCAGGCAAGGCCTTTGGCTCCTTGCACTAGCCGCCGCAGCTGCCGCTCGCTGCATATAGCACATAATATTGGCACTACTGGAAGCAGAGATTCCCTGGCGGTGCAATATCTATCAGGAAAATTGAAAAAAAAAACATCACAGGAAACAAAATTTAATTTCTACGACGGTTCACCATCAAAAATTTTCATTTTAATTTTCCTAATCGGAAACCATCAGGGTTAAGTGTATTATTCTGACGGTAGAAACCGACAAAAATCATACATTACCGTTAGGAAAAATATTTGTCCTGACGATGAGTTCCCGACAGGATAAAGATTAAAATTCCTGTTGGTTTGGTAACCGTAAGAGATATTGTATTTTTCCATGTCGCTGTCCTATTTTTTTTTTTTTCGTTGGTGTTGAACCACCAAGGAAATTACCACCGAAATGGAAAAAATATAGAATAATATTTTCTTATACAATTCAAATTATATTTGTTATCGTTTGCACAAAATATACTCAAATTATTTATATGGCTCACATAATAGCATCACAAAAATGATTAAAATGGCAATATCAAATCAAAGTTAAGAAAGTTAATTTGACTTGCATAATAAACTTAATTGGAGATATAAATGTTGCATGTATTTCAACAAACCTAGTCAAAGAAAGTTTGACTTGCACGTTTCTCGTAACATTATTCTTTTTGGGATGGGGAGTATACAACAATCTTGAAAAGTTTCAGCAGTGTCATATTATCATTAGTAATAGAAGGAATATAGACATATCTATCACTAGTATTCTCTCTTTTTATTCCAAATGAATTAGTTAGAGAAATATTTCTTGTTGAAGTACATATGGCTGCACATAAAATGAAATTTGGATTAGAACCCAAACTGAATCTTGTTTAAGCCTATTTGTTAAGCTATCCGACCTATAAGAATCATCTGAGAGAAAACCTTTTGATCATGTTCTTGGGTTCGTGGTATTTTCATGTGTGTTTTTTTTAAAAAAACTATCAAGGCAATTCTATTTACCACGGCGATTTATTATGCAATAACCGTCAAAACAAACACCAAATCGTCAGAGAATTATGAATTTGCCTAATGGTTATGTCCACTCATAGGTTAATTATGATTTTCCCTTTTCAATAACTATAATATCTCTTTTTAATTCCAGCTAAAACTCTAACTATTCTTGCTCCCTCATGCTAACTTAAAATTTGATTTTTTCTAAAAATTTGCAAAGCAATTATTTATCAATTTGTTGTTACAACTATTATTTTATATATCAAGTTTATGTATTTGAATTTTTTTAAAAAAATGAACTTCAAACATCATTTTGGAACACTAGATGATTTCAGTTGAAAAAGTTATAAGCATAGAATTTGTATAACTCATCAAGATCTACGATTATTGTTTTGGTCATTTGTTCATTTGACAAAGTGATAGAACATTGTTCACAAAATCTATGTATTTCTCGTATAATTATTAAACTACTAGAGAGAAATATATATGATTTGTGAACAATGTTAATATCACTATGTTGGATGAAAAATATCCAAAATAAAAATTGTAGATCTTTAGAAGATATGAAACTTTGCGATGCATAAATTTTTTGATTTGAAATCATATTGTCATGAAAAAAATTATGTTTGAATTTTCAAAATTTTGAATAATGACTTTTTTTAAATGATCTCGTATTGAGAAACAACATAAACACAGGTTATAGATCTCAAAAAGTTAGGAAACTTTGTAGTTTACAAGTTTTAAATTTAAAATCATCTTGTCTTATGCAAAACTATGTTTGAATTTTTCAAATTTGAAATTCAATTATTGTAAACGACCTCGGATGGAGAAACTAATAAAAATGAAAGATGTACATCTTAAAACTTATGAAAATTTATAGTTGATAAGTTTTTCATTTGAATTTGTTTAGGGCGCAAAGAATCATGGGTGCGAGTGGTAGAGGAGAGTACGCACGAGGGGGAGGTCATGGGATCGAATTCCAGGCGGCCGTAAAGCGCATGATTTTCACACGAAAAATGCGGGTGGTGATCGGTCCCCGCGAATTTTAAAAATATATCCTACTTTTCAGCCTACTTTTGAGATTTCCTAGAAAAAAATCAGCATCGGTTTGGAAGAACCGACACTATATAACCCCATCATCGCAAATCCTACTTTTCAGCCTATTTTTTGAGATTTCCTAAATAAAACAAAATCACTATCAGTTTGGAAGAACCGACAACGATGCCAACCCCCATCTTGTCGATTTGGTTGTGCGGTTTAAAATCCAGCCCAGATATTGGGTGGTTTTGAAATGACACTGATCTTCAATATATTCTATAGCAGTGTTAGATGATAGATAGCCTATGAATTGTACATGTCGCTAATTAGTGTTCCATTATGTTTTCATGCTCATAAAATAATGTTATAGCATTAATCATGTCCATCAACCACTTGGTCATGTATATAGTGAACTAACAATTTGGCTTTTCAAAGTTCGTTCAAGAAAACACAATGAAATGTTTAGCATCTAGTTGAGTGGGTGCTTGCCTATGGTTCCATTTATTAATTAATCAAACTATTTCCTTTTTCATGCCATCAATCGAATTGAAACTTTATCGTTATCATTGGCTGGAATGAGAATAGCTGTAGGATCCGCATCACCATTTGTTGTATCACAGTTGGAATGGCTGAAATCATATTGTAGGATCCGCATCACCATTATTATTTTTGCTGATCAATGATGAGCACAATATCAGGTAATCCTCACATATATTTGATTCCACCGGGGTATGTTTGCAAAGTAGATAATTTTCTCTTCTTCAAGATTGCGAAGAGAAGAGTGGAATTGGGCCTATTTTTTCTTAGATTTTTTAAGTACCTTAACTTGTGAAGTTTTGTTTAACTAATGGCCACCCATAACATACTACCCCTTTTTGTATTCAAAAGAATGACACGAGCCCTTATTGCTGCTAATGCTATTGAGCTGCTCTTTCTTTATTTATTTTTTTTGAGGGAACTAGCCTGCTCTTTCTGGGAAGGTATCATTAAGTTGTTTTTTCCTTGACTTGCTGCATGAAAAAAATAAATCACAAGCTTCTGATAACGAGCGGGCGAGATAGGTCATCTTTATACCTTTACCTTTTGTTTTCACTATGACCTAAATGAACTCTGACTTTCTTTATTTTATTATCTTCAGTCGTTTTCTCATTCTCCTATTGCCGAAATAAATCTACGAGTTACTTTGAAATAACTAATTGTTCCAATAGAACCTTCTGCCGGTAATTGATATATGACACAAACCTGAAGAACTTTTTGAATTATTGATTTTATTTATTCTGACTCGATCTACTAAAACATTCATAACTTTTAGTGAAAAAAGAAAGATAGTTAAAGGAAGAACGGGAAGTCAAAGTTAAGAATCATGAATTGCATCAGAAATTGTCTCATCTCGCATTAGAATCATTTCTTTTATTACGGTATAACATAATCTATATAGATCCTTTAATCCTATAGATCCAAATCCCTGTACATTAACAGTTCCTCCTCTCACAGAAACCTTGTAGATGACAGTCCTAGCCATTCAATGGATGCACATACTTTCTGCAATCGGTAATGCTATGGTTCTTACGCCCGACACGCGTCGGACGCTATTTCGTAGGCCCCGCCGCTCATACGCAGGTGTCAGATGCACAGTCTCCACTTGCCCTTACCTGCCCACACCACACGTGATGCGGGATGATATCCCTCTCTGCTGTCTCTCCACCCTCCACTCCTGTGCAGCTCTCTGCTCTCTCTTTCTCCACTCGTCCACTTCTCCCCTTGGACCTCTCTCTCTCTCTCTCTCTCTCTCTCTCTCTCTGCTATCTCTCTTGGGCTTGACTGCGGCAGACGACACG
The DNA here is from genome assembly GCA_015847255.1 of Hyparrhenia diplandra. NCBI lineage: Eukaryota > Viridiplantae > Streptophyta > Magnoliopsida > Poales > Poaceae > Hyparrhenia > Hyparrhenia diplandra. The sequence goes on from JADLZK010003613.1 coordinate 10,812, forward strand.
CGGCTGTCGTGCTGGCTCAACTGCCGAGGGACGAGCTTCTCTAGCAGCCGCTTCCCACCAGGGGTGAACCGCATCGTGGGAGGAACTACTCCAGCCACGCTCTGTTGCCAGCTTCCTCGCAAGGGGCGAGCTGCACTAGGGAACAAGCTGCTCCGGCTACCGCTCCCATGCCAGGGTGAAAGCTCATGTTTGGTTTTGGAAATTGATGACACCTTGTTATGCTAATCCTTTGCTCTAAGTGTGCTTACGAGATAGGATTGCATGGATGACATGGAGCAACATGATCATGGACATGGACGTTGATGATGGACTTAGTGGATCATCAAGCTCATGTGTTGGAAAGGAAAGGACCCGGAGATCAAGGCAAAGGTATAACTTGATAGGGTTTGCTTTCGGTGATCAAGACACTATAGAGAGTGTGATCACATTTTGGATAGATAGCCGACTATCAAGTGGGAATGCCACGGCTAATCCAATGATGAAGTGCCTCTAGGTTCATATTGACTTGCATATGCATTTAGAATCTAGTACACTAACTTCGCCTTTGAAATTGCTAGTGAAATTGATAACACACTTGCACATGGAGATGTACACTTGGTGGTGTTGGCACATTTGCAAAGGCGGCGGTGGTTTGCATATGCATTTTGGATAGATTCAACGCTTTTGGAAAATGAGATGCCTATTTTCTATTGCGCCGGATGCAATTTGTCGGAGATATCTTGCTAACCCTCGTGCTTAAGTTGGTATACTTGTTGGGTAGCAAGTTGGAGCAAAAGGCGACAACAAATCGACGAGGCTGTAGCAGAGAGGAAGCGCGTCGGACTCTGACCGGGGACGGAGCTGGCCGGAGCGTCGGTCGGCTAGGGTCCGGTCGATTCGAGAGAGGTCTCGAATCGGCACTTTGGCCGACCGTCGGTTAGGGTCCGGTCGCTGACCGGACGCTGGCTCGGGCTTGTCAGCAGTGGGACCAGGCAGCTTGTCATTTGCGACCGGACTCGTGACCGGAGCGTCCGGTCGGCCACGTAGAAACCGGGGTTTTGAACACCAACGGCTCTATTTTTGTGATGTGGCTATATATATGTGTGTGGCCAGTCATTTGAGCTCTCTCTTACACATTTGATCATTCTAACTCTCTTGTGAGCTACAAAACTCCCCTCCACTCATCTTTCTTGCCTATCTTCGATCTTTGGTGAGATTGACTGAGAATCCAAGTGCATTGCATTGTTGATTGCATCTAGAGGCACTTGATCCTTGGAGGAGCTGCGGAATTTTTGTTATCTTGGGAATTTGCTTGGTTCCCTAGCGGCTTGGAGTTCGTGGTGGTGTTGAGCTCGATATGTGATTGTTCGAGGCCACACCGGTGGACTTGTGAGGGGTTGGTCCTTACCCCACGGGTGATTCGCGAAAGGAGTCACTAGTGGATTGCTCGTGGCTTGTGGACCCCTCTTGTGAGTGATTCATTGAGCTCCCATCGTAGGATTTGGCACCGGCCATTAAGCTTGTGAATCATCAAGTGAGTGCATCACCACAAAGAGGAGTAAGCGTGTCGGCAAAACACGTGAACCTCGGTAAAAATCATCGTGTCAGGTGTGCTTGTTCGTTGGAGATTTCTTTGACATCGGTGATTGGCCACAACCACTACTCTACACCGTCGGTACGTATTGTATTCTAACTCCTCGTTGCATTACCTTCATAGCTTTCCTTTGAGTAGTTGGTTAGCTTTGATAGCTTGTGTAGCTTCTAGTGACATATTTAGATAGCCTTACTTGTTCACCTAGGAGTAAATTAGCAACCTAGTCCTTGTGTGTGATTAGAGATCATAGAATTGATAGAATTGCTAAGTGGCTTGCCTAGATAGCTTGTAGCACCGCTTGTTACGCTTCATTTGTCTTATTTACAAACCGGATTGTTTAAGTATTGTTGTAGAATTTTAAGAGGCTATTCACCCCACCCCCACCCCCTCTAGCCATTTGGACCTTTCACGGGGCCGAGTTGCGCCGGCCGTCGTGCGGGCTTGAGCGCCCAGCGTGGCCCACGGTAGCCATCGCGGCCCCCACAGCGGCATCGTCGTCTGCGTCGTAGGCCCCTGTCTCCATCGTCGTCGTCGCCGTCCCGCCATGACCCGTGTCCCCGCCCGGGACCGTCGTCGACACCTCCCCGGCCGGTCGGCGCTCTCCCTCAACGCACCGGTGCTCGCGGGTTCCGCCTCCGTCTTCCATGCGAACGCGACCAAGTCCGTCGCCTCCGGGAGCGGCGAGTCCTTCTCCTTCAATCGATGTGCATTATGTTGGACTAACTTTACGGCAATGTTGCATCAGTGTTGTTTACATGTTGCAGTATATGATGTTCTAATGTTGCGGTGTTGATTTGAGATTTTTTTTTATGTTGCAATCTTTGTCTACAAATGCTTCAATCGTTGTCTATCAATGTTGCATCAGTATGTTGCAGTATCTGACGTTCTAATGTTGTGATGTTCATTTGAGATTTTTAGGATGTTGCCATCTATGTCTCCGGTTATTGCAATCATTTTCAATCGATGTTGCATCTCTGTTTTTAGGATGTTGCAACCATTGTCTCTGGATGTTGCAATCTTTTCAATCGATGTTGCATCTTTGTTCTTAGCATGTTGCATAGTATTTCACGTGGATGGTGCATATGTTTGTTTTTCAAGATTTTTCTGAAGTTGTTTTCCAACGTTTCAGATGTGTGTTGCACTTGTTTAAGTTGTTTGGGACAAATGTTGCAATTGTTTTTATGTATGTTGTAGCAAAATATTTTTTTGGTGTTGCACACGTTGTAGCGGCACTTGTTGCAGCCATTGGGGCACAAGTGGGCCCACGTCATGCGCGTGGGGACTGTTCCGCGTGCTATCGCGTGTGGAGTCGGGCGGCACGGTCACTGCCTGGCACGTGAAACGAAGTGCAGCGTGAAGTCAGGATGCGGGGATTGCTAATTATTAGTAGGGGACTCACCCTCTGAACTCTGGAATCGGGGAAGGAGGCGCCCGTTGCGGGACCGCCGATGGACGATGAGTTGGGCCGTGCTTTCTTTCATTCGTGGGCTCGGGGGGGGACCATCCGATGGACGCTGCGTCCATAGGACGTCAGCGCCCAGCGCGCCCCTTCTGCAATCGGATACCACTAATCCTTTATACGTGTAGAGCTACTTTCTCGAGCCTTTTCTTGATGAAAACTTCTTGCTTCACTTCGAGTATTAAGAGAAGCTCTTGTCCCACATTCCTGTAAAATATTGATTCATCATAAGCACGTCATGCCCCTTCCGCTCGTAGTAATCCAATGAATTATGTGGTTCCAAAAACATGATACATTCCATCTTCTGAAACCAACACTTTTGATGTTACTTGACGCACAATAATCTCGATTTGTCTATTATGGATCTGTACTCCCTGGTATCGAAACCTTTCTTCTTCTTAACCAAAGAAATATGACTTTGGGCTTTGCTTAGCTCAGCTTCAATAAAGAAATGCCAGGTACTCACGTGATTACGTGAAGTGTACATTAAATTAAAAATTACAATGGAAGTTGCGAAATAAACCGTTGGCCGTTGCCGTACCAGCATGCATTCTATTCACATGCATGCACACAATTACGATTAACCGATAAATCGGCCATCTTGCTGGGCACCTCGTTGAACGTGTATATATATATAAACCTGGAGTCAGTGCTTAAACATAGCTCTACAAGCTCAGCTTGACAGCTTCTTTAGGTCGGACAAAACATAATGGCTAGAAGCAATACCCATTCGGCCACCGCACTGCATGACATCCATCAGAGACTGCGAGCCGATGGCCCCGCAGCCATGCTGGGCATCGGCACGGCAAACCCGACGAGCTTCGTGCCACAGGACCAGTTCGCCGACTGGTACTTTCACGTCACAAAGAGTGACCACCTGGTCGAGCTCAAGGCCAAGATAAAGAAGATTTGTAAGATCTAGATTCAGTTTGATTAATGGAAACACATATCTCAGTGAATGATCGACGAGAAAATTGTTTGAATCTTGTGTAGATGTAATTAGGTTTGCATCAATCCACATGTGTTAGAGACTATTGGAGTGAAACTTGAACTAAATTCCACACCAATCTAATCGAACATATGTGGATTGAAGTCAACATCCAAAAAAGATAATGACAATATTCCCGGTTCACAAACAGGTGACAGATCTGGAATCAAGAAGCGTTATTTCTACCACACCGAGCAGATCATCCTCGACCACCCGGAGCTGGTCGATGGCACCCTTCCGTCGCTCACAACGAGGTTAAGCGTCATCGCGGACGCTGCGCCCAAGCTCGCAGCGGAGGCAGCATCAAGGGCCATTGCAGACTGGGGCCGCCCGGCGGCGGACATCACGCACCTTGTAGTCGCCACCAACTCCGGCGCTAACGAGCCCGGCACCGACCTGCGCGTTGCGGGGCTGCTCGGCCTCCGCCCCACCGTGTGCCGCACCCTGCTGTACCTCCACGGCTGCTCTGCTGGTCTCGCTGCGCTCCGCATCGCCAAGGACATCGCAGAGAATAACCGCGGCGCCCGCGTGCTCGTGGTCTGCGCTCAAACCAAGATCCTCTTATTCTCCCAGCCGGACGACGCCCACCTCGAGAACATCGTCGCCATGACTCTGCTAGCGGATGGCGCTGGCGCTGTCATCGTCGGCGCTGACCCAGCAAGCCCCCTCGAGCGTCCCATCTTCCATATGGTATCTGCCTCGCAGACGACACTGCCGGGCACTGAACAAGCAGCGACATTAAACCTACGAGAGAATGGCCTCCCACATCAGTCACATGTCCGTCACGGTGCCCGCGCTTGTCCGAGGCAGCATAAACAAGTGCCTAGCTGACTCGCTGGCACCACTAGGCCTCTTGAATGAAAGCGATAGTTGCTGGAATGGGCTCTTCTGGGCGCTGCACCCAGGGGGCCGTGCGATCTTGGACAGTTATGAAGCTGCTCTCAGTCTGGAGCCGGGGAAGCTTGCAGCGAGCAGGCACGTGCTAAGTGAGTACGGCAACATGATGGGCACGGCGATCATCTTTGTTCTCGACGAGATACGCCGCCGCAGCCACCACGATGATGGGAAGGATTGCCAGTGGGGTGTCATGTCGGGGCTCGGCCCCGGACTCACAATCGAGACAATTGTGTTGCATGCCACCGGCCGCCAGGACAAAAAGTAGTGCTTCCGTGGCTTACTAAGAGATTGCTCCACAAAATTTTATATGTAAGTTTATCACATCATTGTTATAACGATAAATAAAGTTTCAGGACAAGGACATATGTTCATCAGCGATGAGCAAGGACGTAAGATGATTGCATTAACCTAGTGATTTTTTTTTTTTTTCAATACACACGTGCTCGTAGATTGGGACAAAAATTTTGTTTGATCTGAAATTCCTAGTGATTGGCTGAGTTTCAAGCGATGATCTTTTTATATTACAGGAGTTCCAGGGCAGCAAAATAGGAAGGACCATAAACTAGCTTTATATTACACTTAAAAGTCTTTGTGGCACATCTTCCATCCTTCACTTCTCTTCTAGTCTTCTTCTTGTTCAGCGTTGGCATCTTGTAACAACAACTGATTGACAGCATTTTGAGTGGCCAAAAATTCCTTTGCAATCCTCAGCATGGTGTTGGCGCATTCAACCCACTGCTCCTTGTCTTCTTCTGCATATATAGCCCTGACTAGTATATCATGAATGCATGAGCATGACAGAAAAAATTCTATTGAATTTTTCACAATTTTACCATCAAACACTGCCTTATTCCTACACCTCCATAAAGCCCAGCAAATAGCAACAACTCCACAGGTATGATATTTTCTACCACATCGAAACCATAAGTCACACCATCTCCAACATTGTTCTAAACTTTGTGGAATGTTGGTAGCATTAAAACATTTGGCTACCAGAGCCCAGATTAAAATTGCCAGAGGGCATTGAAAGAAAAGATGAGATATTGCTTCAACAGTATCACAAAACCTGCAACTAGGATCGCCCTGCCAATTTCTTTTCAAGTAATTATCTTTGGTCAGAGTTGCTTCATTAGCCATCAACCATAAGAAAATCTTGACTTTTTCAGGGATTTTTCTTTTCTAGATTCTTTTATATGATTTTTCAGCCACAAAGTTAGTAATACATTCATACATAGATTTCACAGTATAGCACTTCTTTTTTCCCAAAATTCCATATCACAATATCATTACAATCAGTGGTTTTGAATAGAGAAATTTCTCCAACAATATTATCCCAATCCTCTCTGAGCTCTCTCAATTGACCAGACAACCATCGTCTAAAGGTGACTGGCACAACAGCTTTCACAGTCTCTACAAAAATATTTTTGTTCTCAGCTAAGACAAAAAGATCAGGGTATTTTTCACACAAAGGGACTGCATGTATCAAGCCAAAACTGAGGAACCTAGCTAAGTGGGTGAGCCCTAAGTGGATTTTGGATGATTAATGACAACATGATTAAAAGTCTAATGAAGTTTGCTAAGTGTTGGCAGGAAATGGAATATCTAACATATACTTGTAATGTATTGTAAAAGAGCCAAAATGATGTATTGTTGTGGATACAATCTAGTTCAAGCACAAGATAACAATCCAAATGGATTTATGCAAAGTCTCACCTATTGTGGGGTTTATATCATCCACTATAAAGCAAGTGTGATACATATTGAGAGATGAGACATAGAGATACTGCATATGGTTGGGTCTCACATATGAAGCTTGCTAGATTAAGGTCAAAATTACAAAGATTGAACTATCAACGGATGCAACACCTAGTATGACTAATGGAATGAAGTGGTGAAGATAGCAAGGGTGAAGGACAAGCGACAACTTGGTGAGCGAGGAACCTAGCTAAGGTGAAGAAGGAAGTAATTATATTTAGTCCAAGCTAATCAAGACATTGGTCATATTGAAGTGAAGATATCAAAACCTAGATGATATTTATAAAGTGTGACTTGTTATATTTGGAAGCAACTCAAATACATGAATATGATCAAGTCACTTGCTCAAGATGGCTATGCTCAAGCAAAGTATCAAATGGCATGATAGTCAACCTCTATTGATGAAGATTGAAAGACATGGCATTGTGGTTCAAGGATTTAAACTCAAGCACCTCAAATTCGTTTTTATTTGAATTGAGTTGATAGGTATGACGTACTATTAAGAGGGATGCATCATGTTGATAGATAATGATTCATAAGTGCTTAAGCCAACCCATGAGAGATCGAAAATGTTTGAGCGACAAAATGCTAACTAGGGTTTTCGGTCGGGGGCAAATCGGACACGTCCGATTATGTATACTAGCTTTTCCGATTTGAGACTTCACCCCAAATCCTTTTACGACATGGAAAATGTTTATTAAACTCTCGAAACATTTTTGAATTAAAATGAAGTCATTTGGACATTGTTGTTCACCGGTGGTACCCGGTGTACACCGATGATAGTGGAATACCGATGGTACCGTTAGGCATTTTCTCCGCACACGTGGCAAAGCAAAATATAGCTGTTGGGGCATACTAGGCGTGTTCGGTATTGCAACGGCTAGTATATCGACTAGTTTTTCAAAGGGCTATAAATGGAAAAAAAATGGGTATGACTTCGGGCGTATGGTCGCTCCAATGCTCTCCCCAGCGATGCCGCATTGAGCTTGCATCGTCTGAGAGACGAGATCAGGCCCGCGTTTCCTTCCAAAGAGGCTCGACTTCATCTATTTGCAACGCAAGACGAGCTCGCGGCTCGGCTTTCAAAGAACATACGTTTCGTTCTCCGCCTCTACTCGGCTCCGACTTTTTGAACAAGGGGTAGGCGGGAAGGCTGCGTGCCATGCCCCCCGTCGCCATCGCCGCCGCGCAGAGGTGCGCGGAAGATAACGATGTTTTGTTGATAAGCCGACTAATGATGTTTTGTTGTGTCATAAAAACATTGTACCAAGATTGATAAGTCGGGCTTAGATTCAAGCAAACAATGTAGAAGTGGTTGTTGCATTGAGCCAATTTCTGTTGGCATACTATGATGGTTCCGATTGTTTTTATGACTACGAAGGTTGTAAAGAGTGTCAACGATTTGGTAATATAGAATTGGTCGCTATCATTAATTTGTGGCCTAGCTTTTCTAGGTTGAGACTAGACTTTATTGGTCAAATTCATTCTCCGTCAAAATAGGGACATCGTGTTGTTTGAGTTGCTATGGATCACTAATTAGTGATCTGAGCATCTCCAACAGTGCCCAATAATTTTCTCTCAATATCCATGAGTTTAGCAACTCACAAAATGATATTGGAATGGAAAAAAACGTCAATCTCCAACAGTGCCCAATACTTGACTTCGAAAAACCAAATTTAGGCCCACCTCGAACAATTAGTTGGCCCGTTTGTTGATCGGGGAGTCCTGGTCTCTCCTCATTTTGCATCCTTTCCTCAAGGCGACTTGGGCTGTGCGCCGCCCGACACGCCGCTGAACCCACCGCAAATTGTTATGACCGGGGATCGAGGCTAATCTATTAGGCGACGACGTACCTCCGGCGATCACGTGTCGTCGCCCTCGCGCGGTAGCGATGATGACGAAGCGGCGCGGAGAGAAAAAAAAGCAACATGCAATAAGTAGAGGAGATAATCATTTTTAATGGAGCAATCGATCGATCGAGGTCATCGCAGTAGCTCCATTGATATGGTGCAGTGATCTCACACGTGAGGGTGCGGCCATCGATGGCGGCATCCCTGGCCTTGGATACCTAAAGGTCTGGGCGGCGGCGGTGATCACGTCGCGGGCGGCTCAGTCTCGGCCGATCTACGGGCGATGGCGGCGCGGGAGGTTTCCGGTATCTAGACGATGACAGCGGCGGGAGTCGCCGATCTATGGGCGAAGGTCGGCGGGAAAGATCACGTCACGATGACGGCGCACGACAGGTTTCGCGCGTCGCGCGCGAAATTTTTCACGACGACCGCGCGAGAGGGATTGGGGAAGGATGCGGGCTCGTAGAAGGCTCGTATATTTCCGCGTCGGGCGAAGGTTTTTTTCAACCTGCCGGGAGGTCATATAGGATACTGTTGGAGCAGTGTTTTTAATCTTTTCTGAGAGCTGATATAGGGTACCGTTGGAGTTGCTCAAGGAAGGGATGGTTGGAGTTGCTCAAGGAAGGGATGGAGAGTCAGAATGGAGGTTCGGTCTATATGAAACTATGCAAAGTTGTATTTGCTATGGTCCTGTATGAAACGTGGTTGTGTTTGTTTGGATGCATGCATGAGAGTTTTGAGTCCACGACACATGGGCCCTTGCACCATGCTTGAATCAAGTCATCCCGCCCACGAGTGAAGTGAAGGTGTGTGTGAGTAGGGGAACCAAACATGGACGGAGAGCACCACCCGGTGCGCGATTGGGTTCGGATGACCCCTAGAAGAATATGTTCATACTAACGGCTAGGCCAAGTCCAGTAATAAGAATTTGATTAAGCTAATCAAGAAAGAAGTTGATGGTCTTTATAGAGTAACTAAAATGATATTTGGAAATTTGTATCTGCTGGAGACATTGTGAAGTGATAATTTCCCAAAAGCAATAGGGCAACATATTTGAAAAATACTTTTCAACTGGTCGGCAACTAGCCTTGAACACTCTCCAACCGTGCCAGATACATGTATTGCCCTTAAAATAAGACAAAAGCTAAACTCTACACGTGCATTCTGTGGGTGTCGTGTGCATGAATTTTTTTGGCCGTCCGATCTACGCTCCCGAGGCATCTTGTCCATTTGCTTTGATTTGGAGTTGTCCCCGCGCCGACATGTGGGTCCCATCTATCCGTTGTCTTTGTTTCTGCCCGCTCATTTACTTTGAACTGTTTCGAGTATGTTCCATTTTTCCCCTTTGGTGCTTCTGTAGACGGAGGAGCGCAGGCGAGGCGACTCTGGGCTAGGACCCGAGTCCTTGGCGATTTGGTTGGCGGATCCACGGTTCTGCCGTCGATTCGTCGTTGTCTCGTCGCCGTGGATGAAGGTTAGTGTTCGTGATGTTTGATTCCATATTAGGCGTATCGATTTGGACTCGTGCTCGCATTTGTCGCGTGATTCTTTGCTTTTTCGGTTGTTCCTTGAGGTTGGGTCGTATTGATTCGTCGTCGTTGATTGGTAGGGTTGGTTGTTGTTGATTCTAGTTTTGGAAGTTCATTCAGATGTGCTCAAATTTGATTTCACAGTGATGGTGTTCTTCCTTGTCGATGATCAATGCGTTTTATTCCCCGCCTCAAAACCCGTTCTCTGTTCATTGGTTGTTGGATTTACTTTTGCGGCGCCCGATCCATTCCTATTTGGTGTAGTTTATTCGATTGTGTATGCTTTTGCGTGGCTTATTCATGTCGTTGACTCGGTGCTACAGGTTTAGGTGTAGCATGTTGTTTAGGTGTAGCATGTTCCATCCTATACTTCGTTTTTTTGATGATCTCATTATGTTGCAGGTTTGAGCTGGATCTAGGCATCCTGTAGATTTTGAAGGTAAATTTTACAAGTTCATATTGCTTGAATGATGAGGTCTTTGTGCTTGATTGTGCTTGTCGAGCATATGTAGTGTGCTATGGTTTAATTGTACCTTATGAATTGATTTAGGCAGTACTATTGGTATAGTGTAAGTATTGTTGATGTTAGTTGAGTAATTGATTTTTATGGATGTGGTTTAGTTATCATGGGTAGGAAGAGGCATTGTTCGTTTATGGATGGTGGAAGCGGTGATGGTTACGATCCATTTGGTGATGATGAAGTGCATCCCTCTCGGAAATGTTTCAGTTGATTTAGGCTCGATGACTTTTACTGGCGATGGTCTTTCTCGGTCGATGTGAGTTTATAAAAGTTGTATTCATTTCATTCTCTTGTGGCTTGCTTTAACTTGTTCTTGATGTTGTTATTAATCTAAATCATGTTTTGTAGGATTGTATGTCGATGATGTTGATAGTTTCAATGAGGTTTTGTATCATCGGTATATGAATCGTATTATTCTTTTTAATTGAATTATGCTTGCCCTCATGTGTCATGGTTTTGATTTATTTTAAGGTTGTCTAACTTTAATATATAATCTTGTTCTTGCATTGTAGGTTTCAAGGTAAAGATGTTGAAGAAGAAGTTGGTCTCATCTTTGAATCAAGGAGTAAGATTCTACACTTTTAATGTTCTCTAATTCCTTTTTTTGTTTTGCTTTTCTTGTGGTATTAATTTATGTTTTTTTGTACACTTTGTCTTGATGTTAGTTGAAAATGAAGAAATCTGATGGTAGGGCAAAAGTTGGGTTCTCAAGATTCTCTGTCAGCACGTTCTCTCAAGTCCTGAAATCTCTATCTAACCGACCATAAGGATGCTATTTGTAAATTTGGCTTTGGTTCGCTTCTCCTGTTTGACAATTGTCGTGTCCCTCGAAATTTTGTGCCACCGGGTTGCTCGACTTGTCAATACAAATTCTCGTGACATTGTTGTTGATGGTAAGGTGATTTCTCTCTCCAAGGAAGTTTGTGCATATGGTGCTTGATCTCCCATTTGGTGGTCTACCTTTTCTGTTGATTTTCTTGGTGGGAAGTCATCCATTTTAGAGAGGTTGGGAAAGGATAGTTTGCCTCCAACCAGTTACTTTGTTGATTGCCTTATTTCTAAGAAGGAAATGTCAGATGAAGATGCTTTTGTATGCTTCCTCCTGGTTGCTCTTGGCACTTTTCTGTGTCCAAACTCTTCTGTTCTACCGTGTCAAAAATATCTTGGTATTTTTGATGATCTCGAGAAGATTCGTTCATATGATTGGTGTGGATTCATCCTGTCTTGGCTTCTTGATTATATCAAAATTTTCAATCAGTTCAAGAGTTGTAGAACTACTCGACAAACTACTCTTGGTGGTTGTCTGTTCTTCCTTCTTTGTGAGTTTTTTGCTTGCCTCTACTCTCTTATTCTTGTATTTTATTTTATGCTATTGCCTTGTAATGTAATTGATTGATGTTTGTTGTGCTTTCTAATCCTAGGTCGTATATCTTGACCATGTTGATTTTGGTGCACATCAAGTTCCTTCAATTATTCCTCGTATATCTGTTTGGAAGCATGACATGGTTTGAAGTATGCAAGTTTAGATAAGAAAGTGAAGGATGTTTTGGTTATCATCCTATAATGGATTATTCTCGAACATGCTATGCTAAGGTTTGTTTCAAATTGTTTTAATATGTTCTTGGTTTCTTTGTTATATGATTTTCACTCTATAATACATTTGTTGTTCTATAATTTTTATTCTCGGGATATGAGCTTATTGCCTCGAGAATCTTCAAACAATGTGTTGATTCAGAATTTTTAAGACGGCTTGATGTGGTTGCTCGTGCTAAACCGCCTCGTTGAACCCGAAAGCTGCTATTGCAAAGCTCATTGAGAATCATTGCTTGAGTTCGGCATTTCGCCAATTTTGATGTGAATTTGATTACTAGTCCGCCTCGATGAGATGAGATTGACTTTTATTAAGCTTTGGAAACATGTGTACTACTGTTAGTAAAATGTCTCGGGCTTTGGTTTTGGATGTTATCAAGCTGCTTTGTGAGCCTCTCGGGTAGCGATGACAATTCTCGGTCCTCGGAATGGAGATCGTAATGTTTCACTTGTTGTTCGTGATCCTGTTTACTAAAGATGCTCGTGTTGGTTGTGAAGGTCTTGTTTCTAATCACATTCCTATTAGTTATCCGTCTAGAGATAAAGGTATTTTGTTTTGATTCTTTCAAGCTTCGTCGTAGCTTTCAATTCTTGATTATGTTCTCTCGCTATAATATTCATTTTCTTTCGCTTTTTCTCCTCCGAGAAAATGTTCATCCCGATCCTTCCTTCATTCAACCCTCTCGGTCTGCCGATTGTCTCAGGCTTTCCCTCAAGTATGTACCGTTTTGTGTTTTGTCACCTCTTCTTTCAATGGTTTTTATGATGCATTGTCTTGTTAATTTTCGTAATATTCGTTTTTTTCCTTCTTTTTCCCATAGGTTCTTCGTGATGACTCTACTAAAGGTCCTCATGGAGTTGGTTCCAGCAATCCTTTAGCTCCTTCTACCTCCGGAGGTCCTCTAGTTGATTTGACTACTCTGGTAAAAGGAGCTCTTTGAAGAAATCGTGCGTGTTGTGGATGATAAATCTCCTGTTCATGAAGTTGTTGACTTGGAGGTTGAGAACAAATATGTGCTGATTCTATTTCGCCCCCTCCGTGCTGGGCTATCTAGATACTTCTCTCAAAAGGTTTTTTTTCTCTTGCTTTCATTTTTTTGATTATACTTTCATATGTTTGTAGATTGTTTTATAAGCCATTTTTTGTTATAGGTTCTTTGGATCTGGTGTAAAGACTCAGTAGCTTCGGTTACTCTAGCTTTGTAGTTTTTTTTTGCCTTGTACAAACTTCTTTGCATGAGTATTTTTTTCTTAATCTTAAATTTGCTAACTTTAAATCTCTTGTTTCATTTCCTATTTATGCTTTCGAGTCTTACGGTCATAAGAAGAGTCGTGTTGCGTCAACTCCCGTGGTAATTTATTCTATGTTATATATCTTTGGTACGTGTTGATACCGTATATTTTAGTCATGATTGTTTATATCTCCTCTTTTTACATTTTTTGCTTTAGGATCGTATTGTTATGCGGACTTTAGATTTCTTGATATTTCGCCATCTCCCTTTCGTCCTTTCGAGCCGAAAGGTTTTTCCTCTTTTGTTTATCCTTTTCTAGAAAGTTCTTGGTTGTTTTGCTTGTATTGTCGATTACGATTCTAGTGCTTTTACAATTTATTGTCGGTGTCTCCGAGAGGTTCAAGTGCTTGGTTCTAGAAATCTAAGCGATAAGGTTGCTTTCGAATGTCTAGGAAATCTGAATCTATTTACAATTCTAAATTGGGATTGAATGGTTCGAGTCGTTCCACTCTGTTGTGCCGTTGATAAGAGTTGTCAACTGTTTTGCCAAGTTATGCACCTTTATCTCAGCAATATAATCCAAAAGGTCATCCTTCGACTTCGGTGGGAAGCTTCCTATGCATGGTTCGAGACGATTTTTGTAATCCCGGTCCTTTGTTCTCTCGGTGAATATGCAACCGAGAAGTCAAAGTTTTTTTTCTCGTCTCAAAGGTCAGCCGTTTGAATCTTACAAAATTCTTTGTAAAATTGTCATCGTCTGAATATCAATTCGTGAGTTGTCCTTCTTTTTTTATTTATTTGTTTTCTATTGAATTTAAATTCCTTGGACTGAAACTATTTTCTTTTGCATGCCTTCTATTTTTCCTTTTCTGTAGTGAAGAAGCGGTGAACTTGTCTCGTGTCCGATTTGCACTTATTGGTCTCTTGGCGAGTCATTGAAACTTGGTGGTTGTGTCAATATATTTGTGGTATCACTATTACGTTATAGTCTTTTTAAGAAAAACAATGGTCATCCAGATCAATCGAAGAGGCATTACTTCTTTCCGAATATTGGTGTAAGTCTTCCTTATGCATGTTCAGAGTTCATTTATACTCTAGTTACTTGTCTTGTATTGGTGTAACTTGTGTTTAGGTTTGCTATAATTCGATGATTTTTATTCATTTTGCATGCCTTAATGTGTAGAGCTTAGCTTACGTCTATATTTATAGCGTAGCTTTTGATGTAAATTTTATTTGCTACAATAGGTAAGTAAATTTTTCAAATGTTATTGTAGGAGCAACTTTTCTTTGGATTTTGATAAAAGTGATGGTGAGGTTTTCAAGAAATCTTTCAAAAAAATTTGGTCAAGCAAGGCCTTTGATGTTGTCCAATTTGGTATTTTTCTTTGATATTGCCTTCTAATATCAGTTTTTTTTTGGACTAAAATTTACTTGTTTTATTATGTCTTCATGTCCTCTCTTGTTCTGTTTTTCTTCGGATATTCTTCCCAATTTTGTACCGCGATCATTGGTTTGTCTTCGTGGTTGACAACAAGGATAAGCGTTTTGTATTTCTTGATTCGTACTATCCTCGTTATTCGCAATATCATGAAGAGATTGAAGATAGAATTGTAAGTTTGTATCATTAATTCTTCCTTATATTAAACTCATATCTGGTTCGATGTTTGATCTTTCACATTTTTTTTTTACCTTTTTGTAGATTAGTTCTTTCCAAAGCATCATTGGGACAAATATGTTCTTGTTGATATGGATTTCAATGAGTATGAAACTAAGTATCCAAAAGTTCCCGGGCAGCACGGAAACAACTTGTATGTTGCATTTTAATTTTTTTTCTCCGATAATTTATTTCCACGTTAATGCGGTTTAGCTTTTGTCAATTTTAATATAGTTCTCTACATGTTTGTGTTTTACAGTTGTGATTCAGGCATCTTCATTATGATGTTTCTTCTTGATTGGGCTTCGCCAAGGACTCATTTGCTCAACTTGTTCAGTCATGAAGATATTCACGCTATTCGTGTGAAAATTGCAAGCGAACTTTTTTCCACCACGATAATTGTGGCCTCAAGAAGGATCGTTTTGCTGAATTCAATGTCGGTGTGCTTTACGTCAAGTTTAAGTTTTTATCTTTGCTTGGGTTTATGTTCTCAAATTTTCGATTCTTGTCCGCCGATTTTATTCTTCTTTACTTGAGGGGTTAGAGTTGTTGTGCGATTTCACGTCGACCTTCATGTCTATGGGTTGAGAAGCTCATATTGAGTCCAAGCCTTTTACGAATATTGGTTGATAATCTTTTTCACTTTTTCTAGGCGGGTTGCATCTGCTTTACATTTACCAAACATTCTCAAACACTTTGCTTTGTTCATGGTCTTTTTTTTTGTCTCATATTATTAGTAATACATAATTGCAAAAGGCTAGACATTCTAGTGCTATTACATCCGGATAATGAAAATATGTTCCACTACATCATTGTAGTTCAAATTGAAAAGAAATCTTCTTAAATAGTGATGTCTTCATTCT
>JADLZK010003614.1:0-65869 GCA_015847255.1 Hyparrhenia diplandra
GGGGACATTTCTTTGGTAGATCAAGCGATGAATATATTGGTGCATTAAAGGAGGGTAGATTAGTAGGGTAGATATGTCTAAGGGAAGGTGTGTTTTATGTAGGAAGCTTACACTGGGTCATCAATTTATTCATTGTTTGATGTTCGTGAAGAGGAAAATAAGGTCTCAAGGCAATCTACATTATATGTTCTACATATTTCGGTAATAGTTCGGTTTTTTGGTAAACCGAGGTAAAGAACCGAATTTACCTCAGTAAATTTTGTACCTAAGAAATAGGAACCGAACATGGAATCGAATTTTTTGGTTTTGGCAAATTCGGTTCGGTTCCTCGGTTTCGGTTTTTTGTGCCCAGGGTGACATGTGATAGTCATGTCCGCTCTCCTTTTCAATTAATCTGTGGGAACCCTTTATCTTGGTTGGTATTACCAACCGGAACTAGACCTTTAGTCCGCATTGGTCGTGACTAAATGATGGTTTTTAGTCCCGGTTGGTGTTACGAATCGGGATAAAAGAGTCTTTGTTCTTTTAAAATTTTAGACCGAGACTACTGCACCCTTTAGTCTCGAACTTCAGTACAACTGAGAGTAAAGGTGCGAACCGAAAGTTGTTTCTCTAGCAGTGACGTTAGCTTATGTGTGTATCATTGATTGTTTATCCCGTTTCATCACCGCTTAGCGTTTAGTATGTTTAAATGATCATTTAGCCTAAATAAATAGCTAAACGGTAGGTGACCGACGATTTAGCGTTTAGCGTCGAGGATAACATTGGTTAAGTTTTTGTTTTTGAGCAGGGTCAACATTCGTTAAGTATGCTTGGGAAATTATCTTGGGCCGTACTGCTATAGCGATATCGTGATGATATACAGAAAATGTATAGCTTATACCTTAATGCACCCTGTTAACACCAAAATTTGGTAGAGCCTGAATGACAAGCGGACCAGCACATGATGATTCGGTAAGAGGTCATTCGGCTAGCAGTACAGCATCAGTGGCACTATAGCATTCGGGAAGCCGCTGCTATTCGGCTAAGGAAGCCCGAGTCTAAAGGAAGATTGAGCGTGGGATGATTCGGCAGGCGTGAAGAGTTGCGAAAGAGAAAATCCAGGAGAAGTGCCCGTGTCACGTACGGCTTCAAGACTTCGAGAAGACTTGGAGGACAATGTATCTTAGCTAGATATTTTCGTTATGTTTATTCATAATTAGTTAGGACTCGTCAAGCCCAGGGTATAAATATGAGACCCCCCGGCAACTGTAAAACATCTACCAAATCAAATACAACCAACCCGGCTCCATGCCACCGGCTCCGTGCCACCCTTCGAGTCCAGTCGAGTCGTCGATCTACTGCGAGGGGATACATCGACCCGTCGACCTCCGTAAGTACCGGCAACCTTGTACCATGTCTAGTATCGTGCGGCGGATTTAGATTATGTTGCAAGTAGTCTTGTTACCATGCTTAGTATCGCGCGCGGCGGATTTAGGCTATGGAGCAAGAGGGTTCTTTGTTAGATCATGAGTCGCGGCGGCAGGCTAAGGTCTAGCTTGGAGCTAGTTATCGGCTTCATCGGATTTGGCAATCCGGTGAATTCATTAAGTTACCAAGTGGTGCATGCTTTCTCTTGTTTATTATCTTTATTATGATTGCACACACTTTTGCCCAATTTAGATTGATACGGTTCGGCTTTATCTTTTGCTAGATCTAGATGTCATCAATGCTTTCAATATTCATCTTATCTTGTCACTAGATCTATTTGTTCATCATAGCCGGGCTTAGATCAATCTAAGTTGTTACATGTTGTGGGTTTGTACACGTTTAGTCATGAGTCGTGCGGCAGGCTAAGGTTTTGCGTGTGAGTTCCTTCTTCATGGACCCTGATTCGGCAAGCTTGCCGAATACAGTTATGCATCTATTTGTATCTTGCATGTGTGAGTCTACCTATCGTTAGAGTCTAGTCTGGCAAGCCGTATCATGCGGTGGATTAGCTTGTTGCAGTGTATCATGCGGTGGATAGCTGTTAGGACGAAAAGGGTTTAGAACGGTTAGTCTGGCAAGTGTTGACATTTCTTGGCGCAATCACTAGAAACAGGTTTAGAACCCATCTCTAATAACGGCACCAGAAATGTGCCGCTGACATTTCTAAGTGAAACCACCATGTCGGTGATCAGACTAGGAACATCAATGGTGATAGACCTTGCCAAAATAGATATTCATCCGCAAGCGCACGGATCTATCATTGTAGCATTTCACCCGGAGATATTCAGGGTATCGTTATTTATAATTTCCCAAAGGAAGGCATAGTGGAAAAGGATCTAATAGAGATATGAACAAGATAACATGACTGTGTAATGGACCAATGCTTATAACAGGGATATAAGAGACCGATACAAGGATAACTTGACACACTCACTCAAGCCAAACTCAATGATAAAGATAAATAAGGAATAAAGAAAGTCCTAAGTGGAGCATACAGATTCTAGTCATGGCTGTGCATAGAACCAGTTGATAGTCGGGGCAACACTCATGAGTAGGAGGTCGAGCCGAGAGTGAGATGGACGGGAGACCTTCCCGGTGCATACCGCCCAATGAAAAGGCACTTTAGACTCCTACACAACATATGAACGTGGGGGGGGATTACAAAGGACGGACAGTGGTTGTCACAACCCCCGCCACCTACCCCTCAACCGTGGCATGCCGTCATATTCGAAGGATACCTAGCATCCGGACACCACGCCAAGATACAAGGACACTACTCATGTCCCCCATAGTCCCCACCCTACGGATGGACGGAATAGGACATGAGCAAGCCCGAAGGACACAACGAACCGCCACTCAGCACAATCCCGACACTACTCAATTATATTGCATGAATGGTTTAAGCATAAAGTTCTATATGATGAATCACAACATAGAAACTATAGACTAGTTCATGTGTCATGATCATGTCAAGAACAACATGTTAGATCATAGGATAAATCATGAAGCATAGAAATAACATGAAGACTCTAATTCTAATGCACAACCAAGATAAGATAAAGGGCAAGGCTTTGGAAGAATACCATATATAGATTTATTCCCGGAATCCATCTTCCAAGGAGCCAAGCCCTCTTTGGTAGCTTTGTTGCCTAGCTCCACATCCTAATCTACTAGGAGGAAGAAGAGGAAGAGTGGAGAGGGAGAGAGTGGCTCTCTTGTGAGGTGTGTGTCAGTGAGGGGGGAGAGGCCATCTATTTTATAGGAGGAGGGTGGAGGAATAAACCATGGAATATTCTCCTCCTAATGGCATAAACCGCCTCTACACTCGTCCAGGTTCGTTGTACCGCGCGACGCACCCCCGAACCGACGTTTTGGAGTCTTAATGAACCGCCACGCCAAGTTTGGGCCGGATCGGCGCCAAAGTGGGTGCTTGGCGCACCTTAGGGTGCAGCCGCACTGCAAATCGTCCCCCCGCTGGGCCCGAGCTTTGGCTGGTGGGTCGTGTCAGGCCTGAAAAGTTGTAGGGCGGCGTTGGCTCGGCCCATTTCTGCGTGTTTGATCCGTTTCACCATTGGGCTTGATGTTCTTCAAGAATGCGCTTTCCCAGATGGCGCCTTTTGGTACATTTTCCACTTGGTTTTTATATAAATCCTACAAAACATTATTTCTGCACTACAAGTGGAATTATGTCAATAATAAATGCATATGTGTGTAGTAGGGTATAGTTTCACCCCCTTATTGGTAGAATGTTGACGCTAAAAATATGTCGTTAGTGACCGTCAACAGCAAGCCGTATCATGCGGTGGATTAGCTTGTTGCAGTGTATCATGCGGTGGATTGCTGTTAGGACTAATAGGGATAAATCTCTGGCTTTGCTTTAGATTAGGTTTGCATGTGTATTTTACTTGTTTATGCATACACGCCTCAACGAGTAATGAGTATTTATAGATCTATTTAGATGTATGTGTGCTTTTAGCTTATCATGGTTAGATTGTATCATGCGGTGGATTGATCTAGTTGTGGTAAGTGGTTTAGATCTGTAGCAAGTTGTATCATGCGGTGGATTAGCTTGCAAGGGTTTAAGCTTGACGGGTTTAGGAAGGCTAGACGTGCGGCAGACTAGTTGGATGAAACCTATGCTTGTGTCATTTAGATTAGGTTTATATTTATGAGTTACCTGCTTATTGTTCCATGTTGTCAATTAATTCGATCTGTGCAATAGAGCTTTATGATATCATATCTTGATGATCGACTTTACTTGTTCAAACATGTCTTCTTATGATCATTCGGCAAATGTTATTACATCACATCTTCATACATGCTTACCGAATGCATTCATTATATGCTGACAGATAGCTCTCATAGATATTTGTCATTACATCTGGCCTTAGAGCCATACATGTGGAACTGTCTTGGTCTCACCAGGCATGTTCCAGATCTCATGTTTACCTCCTTGTCAATTAACAGGTCAAATTGACTGGCACGCCTCAAGACACTCGGGCAGTCGAGTAAAGCCAGCTATTCCGGCTTGTCAGTGTGTGCGGCGCAAGGGTCAGATTTTGTGCCAACACACCCTGGGTCCTTAATTGTTGTCGCCTTCTCCCATCTACGTTTTCAAACTTTTAAACCAATTATCTAGGTCTCTCATCTTTTCAGACCAATTATCTAGGTCCCTTCATTGTTGTCGTGCCACATGGCGCCTGTGGTTGGTCATGCATGGTATTGTTTGGGTTGCTAATGTCAGTGATGACATGAGCACTTCTTTTTAATTTACAAAATTCATATCTAATTATCCAGAGTTTCAAAAATAGCAAATGATATGTCCATTTAGGGTGTGTTTGGTTTCCTGGGTTGATGTAGCCTGGCAATCTCCACCAAACCAGGCTAGGTGTAACCTAGGTTATGCAAGCCAAGTCTAGGTTGTTTGGTTGGTAGGTTTGTTGTAGCTTGGGTAGTGTTAGATGTTAATTGCCTGGCCTGCTGGAGATAAGTTTGGGTTGTTTGGTTGGCCCAATTGCATTGAATGTAGTCACCCGTCCGGCTCCCACGGTGAGCTTACCGCGACTACTCGTACACCCCTCTATAAAAACACTGACCCGGCCTCCAACCGTGCTCATCCCCACTCGCACCACTCACCACCGCACTCGACTCGAGTGTTCCGTCTCCTCCTCTTCCCCTTTCATCGATCTCAACGGCGCAAACCCTAGCTGTAGGCTGGAGATGAGCCACGACTCGTTTGTCCCGCGCGCGGTGGCCGTCCATCATGCCCTGGAGGAGGAGTGCCCCGGAGGTCCAAGGTGCACCTGCGGCCGTCATAACGGCCCCGCAATGGTTCCGTCCGATGCGGAGCGATCGAGGACACGCTCCGGCGACGACAACTCCGGCCACTCTAGCGACTCTGCTTTCTCCGATGACGGCTCTGGCAACGAGGTTGTTCCCAATCCCAGCTCTTTTTTCATTCCGCTAAACCCTAGGTTGGGGAATCCCTCCTCTTGTCCTCAATTCCAGTTGGATCTGTAGTTATTGCCTCGATTCCAGTTGAATCTGTAGTGAGTGCTCATTCCCGATCGATTGTTAGCATGATTAGGTTGTAAACCCTAGGTCTCACCTAAAATTTCTCCTTTTCTCCCCAACTGAGTAGGCCAGCAGTGATTCCAGTGAGTCGGCCGTTCCTGATGCCATCTCAGTTTCTTCCTGGACCGGTCTTGGAGAGGTGAAAGTGCCTCAATGCAACCATGGTCACCACTGCAAGCTGAAGAAGGCTTGGAGTGGAAGCAGCACAGGCCGTCGTTTCCTCGGATGCCCACTTGAGGTTGTCTTCTTTTCTTGTTGCCTGCTGTTGACGGTAACCAACGACATATTTTTCCCGTCAACTTACTACCATAAAGGGAGTAAAACTATACCTTTTTATACTCATATGCATTTATCACTAATAAAATTCCACTTGTAGTGTCTATTATTTTATTTTGCAGATTTATAATAAAAGCAAGTGGAAAATTGACCAAAGTACGCCATCCGGGGAAAGCGCATTATTGCAAAACACAAGCCCGGGAGCAAATCGACCCAAAACATCAAAAGCGGGCCGAGCCAAGCCCGCCCACAACTTTTCAAGACAAGGGAAGACACCCCACCGAGGCCGGGCCAGGCCGAGCCTGGGGTGCGCACGCACCACCCGGGTGTGGCCGCACCCTCCCCCGAGGCGGTTTCGGCCCACCTCGGGAGGCGGTTGTGCACCGCCAAATGAGGATTCCCGCCGTTGGATGGTCGGTTTGCTCAGAATAGGAAGGTTTACAGTGTTGGTTTTGGTGTAATTTAGCACTTAGGCCCCTCCTCCAAGTGTATAAGTAGGCCCCCTCTCCCTCCTCTCTCAACACACACCACTTGGAGTCCAAAGCAAAACTAGCAATCTTCCTCTCTCTACCACCTCTACCTCTCTCTCTTCTTCTACTTCTTCTTTCTTCTTCTTCTTAGTTCTTGGTTAGCACTTGGAGTAGAAGAGCTACAAGGAGGGCTTGTCTCCTAGAAGAAAGTGCCTTGGTAATATACCTTCTCAATGGAGCATTCTTCTATTTGCAAGTCTTATATCTATGTTCTTGGCCTAACTTATGAACTAGAGTATAGTCTTGTTCATGTTCTAGTGTTGGTATATGAACTAGCATATAGTTTACATATCATAATCTTGACATGTTCATCTCAGTTCTTTATCGATCATCATATGCCTAACTTGATTAGAGGTGGGATATCGGTTCGTTGTTCCTTCGGGTTTGCTCTTGTTCTAGTCCGTCCATTCGACGAGTGGGGATCTGGGGGACAAGAGTAGTGCTCTCGATATGCGGGCATGGTGCCCGGGTATTACGACACCTGCGGATATGAGTGCATGCCACGGTTGAGGGGGTAGGCGGCTTGGTCGTGACAAGCCTTGACCGTCCCTTGAAATCCCCCCACGTTCGTGTGTGCTTTAGGAGTTCGTAAATGCTTCCCATCGGGCCGTATGGTATCCGGGGAGTCTCCCTGGTATCCTAGACCTAACCATGCTTAGATCGGGTTTGCATATGATCCTAACTATTCATTTGTATGGCCATGACTAGATACATTAGAATTACTCCATTAGATTATTTATTTATTCTTTATCTATTTTCTTTATCCTTTTTGCTGGTGGATTCTTAAGTGTGTGTCACACTATCCATAAACCATTATTGCTTACCCCTCGTTATGAACAATTTGGTCTAAGCAAACACATGTTCCTCTATTCGGATGCCATGCTAGCTTATTAAACACATGCCTTCCTTTGGGAAAATATAAATAACGATACCCCGAATACTTAGGGTGAAATGCTACAATGATAGATCCGTGCGCTTGCGGATGAAATATCTAAGATGGCAAGATCTATCCCGTTGACAATCCCTTTCGGATCACCGACATGGTGGTTTTACTTGGGAATGTCACGCGCATTTCGGGCGCCGTTATTGGGGATGGGTTTTATACTGCTTTCCTTTGATTGCGCTAAGAAATGTCAACAAGCATTTCGGGCGCCGTTGCCGGGAAGGCATTGTGAAAAAAAAATAATCGGGTTATGAATATGAACGTGTGCGCGTGGCTACCGGTTGCTCATACAAGGCTAATCTTTTATGTTTTCTCCTGTTGTGGATGAAAATAGGATAGTGTATGTCGGGTTTCCTATCGCCGGAAAACTTCATCTCCGATTCGAGAGGCACTCCTAAGGAAGAAATGGTCTCGTGCCGCTTCTTCTTCGGCCGGAACCCGACATCGAGACCGACATCCCCGCACCAACCGCAACTCAAGCCATGGCCCGAAGTCGCCGCGTGATTTTTCTTACTCCATTGTCACCAACGTGCCCACCGGGCCGGTGGTGAATGTGGCGGACAAAAACTTTGAGCTACGCGACCGGGTTGATCACCATGGTGCAGGCCGGCCCATTCTCGTGGACGCCTAGCGAGGACGCCAACGCTCATCTCCAACACTTCCTTGAGCCGTGCGACACCATCGTCATCAGGACGTTGAACCCGACGTTATCAGCTCGCTTTGTTTCCTTTCTCCCTCGTGGGGAAGGCGTAAAGCGATGGTTCTACAAGGACAAGGAAGTCGCCGGTACATGGGCCAAGTGCTCGCCGGGCGTTCTCGGCTAAGTTCTTCCCCATGGGCAAAACCAATGCCCCGAGGGGAAGGATCGCCAATTTCCGTAAGACATCAATGGAACCCATTCCGAGGCGTGGGAGAGGCTGCGCAGGAATACATTCTAGCATGCCCGCACCACGGGATGGAGAATTGTCCGGTGCTCGTAACTTCTACAATGGTCTCACGGCCATATCAAAGGGGCACCTCGACGCCGCCGCCGGTGGCGCATTTCTATCGCCACCATCGATCGAGCAACAGCCCCGATTGATAAAATGGTGGCAAACCAAAGCCGGGCGAAGACAGAGCCCTAGCTAAAACACAAAAAGGCATGCATACCGTGAAGGAGGCGGATATGCTTGCTGCAAAAATGGATCTATCGCTGAAAAAACCGGAGGAGCGCAGCACGCATTCCATTCCACTACACAGCGGCGCCCGGTTTACGCCACGTGGCGCTCACATGACCCGTGAGACGTGTGGTGAAGTTGGCCACTCAGGGGATAACTGCCCTGAGACCCGTGAAGAAGCTGCCTTCATCAACAACAGCAACGGGTATCGCCAACCCAAGCAGGGCTGGAATAACCAGTCTAGGTCACCATTCCAAGGTAACCAGGGGTACAACTCCAATTACAACCCTGGTCAGCCGTCATTGAAGGACCTGGTATTGGGCCAAGCCAAAATTAATGAAAACCTCACCAAAAAGATAAGCCAAACTGATAACATCTTAGAAGGAGTCAGCAGCAAGCTGGATGGACTCAACTCCACTATGACAAATCAGTTGAATTTCAACAAGAAGATTGAAGCACAAATATCCCAGCTAGCTGCTCGTCTCCCAGTAATGGTTGGAGAAAAGGCTTCAAGACAATCTGAAGTCCCCCAGGAGAGTATAAATGCAGTAACTACCAGAGGGGGAAGGTCTACTCGTGACCCACCAAATCCCAACTCTACGGTGAGGAAGCAGAAAGAGAAGCTGCCTGAAGAAGTAACCCCACAGGTAGCAGAAGAGCCAGAAGTGGAGGAGGTACCATTGGAATATACAGACACAACATACCTACCCTTCACCACAAGAACAAGAAAGCAGACACTGGATGAACAGTTCACTCGGTTCATGGAGATGATCCAGAAAGTACATGTAAGTGTGCCACTCCTAGACATGCTCCATGTGCCGTCATATGCCAAGTACATAAAAGATATCATCCAGAACAAGCGGCCACTGCCAACAACGGAAGTTGTGAAGTTAACTGAAGAATGCAGTGCCGCTATCCTGAATCGTCTGCCTGAAAAGAAGAAAGATCCAGGATGCCCTACAATTCCCTGCTCAATTGGAACACAAACATTCAACCACGCCTTATGTGATTTGGGCGCCAGTGTTAGTGTCATGCCAAAATCAGTCTTCGACAAACTCAGGCATACAAATCTAGAGCCAACATCTATGACACTACAGCTGGCAGACTCCTCTATAAGGTATCCAGCAGGGATTGCAGAGGACATACCTGTGAAAATCCGAGGGTATTTTGTCCCAGTTGACTTTGTGGTGTTGGACATGGAATTCACTAAAGATACACCACTCATCCTTGGACGAACATTCTTAAGCACCGCCAGGGGCATGATTGATGTGGGAGCAGGAGAAATCCGCTTCAATATCAATGGCAATGAAGAAAAATTTGAATTGGACCCCGAGTCTCGGAAGAGTGCAAAATGATCCGGATAAAATATGGGGAGCAAGGCATTAAAGAAATAGAAATCTAGCCTCCAAAGACCCAAAAAGACTCCCAAGGGCGGTCAACAAAAGTAAAAGGTGGGAACAAAAAGAAAAAGACAGCTCCTAAACTAAAGAAGGAAAAGGTCCCCATCTTTACAAAAGGTCAAAAGGCCCCGGAAGGTAGCTCCACACCAAAAGAAGAACCAAAACAAAAGAAACAATCAAAATACGCTCCTCCTCAAAAGGTGTGAAAGCTAAAAGAAGTGCAGCCCCCTCCGTATCTCCAGGGGAGCGGTACACCATCAAACGACAAAAGCGGAGAAAGTCCGATCCACGGACTCAAAAGAGTGGGCCCTCCGCCCGAAGGTAAAACGGCAGCGACTATCTCAAAAGAACAAAAATAAATAAAGATACCCACGGGCCTCAGATAGCTTGGGGAGGACCCCGCAGTATCATTGCATTGCATATTTACTTCCATCAAATTTTATTTTAGCATGTTTAAATTTCAGTAATCTTGCATCGAAAAAAAAAATCCAAAAATAGAATAAGTAGCTCTTCTATGTGCCTTAATGCTTATATATATGAGATATGAAAATGTTTAGTCTTAGTCCCTTGTTGAAATGATGAATAGTTGCTCTGTCTTATACTTTGCACATTGCCTAGTTTATAATTCGAATTTCTCTAAAGTTTGGATTTAGTGGCTAAGTTTAAAAACTCATCCTGAAAAACCCCGATTCATGTGGGTTGCATAGGCTCTATCTAGTCTAAGTTGTTGCCAAGTATGATATTGTACAAATGGATTTGCTATGATTTCGTCCAAAAAAGAGAAACTTGACATCCGGGGAATCTACTTTGAAAGAAAAGAGAAATGATATGGGCTATGTTAAAAAAAAAAAAAAAAAAAAAAAATGAGATGAAAAATGGACAAGTGTCCGAGGGCTTGAGTAGAGCCCACATCTCTAAAAAAAAAAAAAAGAGAAAGAGAGGAAATAAAAGACAAAAGTCTAGGGCGAGTAGAGCCCACCTCTCCAAAAAAAAAAAAAAAAAAGAGAAAAAAAATATATATAGCAATAAATCCCATACTTTCTCGAGAAAAAAAAATAAAATAAATACTATCTAAATAAATAAACCCCGGATAGAAAGTTAATCAAAAGGATGAATGATAAGCATCTCTGTTATAACCGTTCTATCGGCAACGCCCAAGACTTTGAGAAAAACTAGAAAGCCCCGCTACGTTGAAAGGTAATAAAGGATGGGAAAAAGATGTGCCATTTTATTCAAACTCTAGTAGAAAATCTTATTATAACCCCGGCACTTGTGAAATGTAATCGGCATAGTAGCAACTCCCGATCAACAACCAAGTACTTATCTTTTTGCTCGAGGACGCGCAGAAAGGGTAAGCTTGGGGGAGTTTGTTGACGGTAACCAACGACATATTTTTTCCCGTCAACTTACTACCATAAAGGGAGTAAAACTATACCTTTTATACTCATATGCATTTATCACTAATAAAATTCCACTTGTAGTGTCTATTATTTTATTTTGCAGATTTATAATAAAAGCAAGTGAAAAAAATCGACCAAAGTACGCCATCCGGGAAAGCGCATTATTGCAAAACACAAGCCCGGGAGCAAATCGACCCAAAACATCAAACCGGGCGAGCCAAGCCCGGCCCACAACTTTTCAAGACAAGGGAAGACACCCCACCGAGGCCGGGCCGGGCCGAGCCTGGGGGTGCGCTTCACACACCGGTGCGGCGCGCACCCTCCCCGAGGCGCGTTTCGGCCCAGCCTCGGGAAGGCGGTTCGTGCACCGCCAAATGGGGATTCCCGCCGTTGGATGGTCGGTTTGCTCAGAATAGGAAGGTTTACCAGGTCGGTTTTGGTGTAATTTAGCACTTAGGCCCCTCCTCCAAGTGTATAAGTAGGCCCCCTCTCCTCCTCTCTCAACACACACCACTTGGAGTCCAGCAAACCAGCAATCTTCCTCTCTCTACCACCTCTACCTCTCTCTCTTCTTCTACTTCTTCTTTCTTCTTCTTCTTAGTTCTTGGTTAGCACTTGGAGTAGAAGAGCTACAAGGAGGGCTTGTCTCCTAGAAGAAAGTGCCTTGGTAATATACCTTCTCAATGGAGCATTCTTCTATTTGCAAGTCTTATATCTATGTTCTTGGCCTAACTTATGAACTAGAGTATAGTCTTGTTCATGTTCTAGTGTTGGTATATGAACTAGCATATAGTTTACATATCATAATCTTGACATGTTCATCTCAGTTCTTTTATCGATCATCATATGCCTAACTTGATTAGAGGTGGGATATCGGTTCGTTGTTCCTTCGGGGTTTGCTCTTGTTCTAGTCCGTCCATTCGACGAAAGTGGGGATCCTGGGGGACAAGAGTAGTGCTCGATATGCGGGCATGGTGCCCGGGTATTACGACACCCGCGGATATGAGTGCATGCCACGGTTGAGGGGTAGGCGGCTTGGTCGTGACAAGCCTTGACCGCCCTTGAAATCCCCCACGTTAGGTGTGTCTTTGTAGGAGTTCGTAAATGCTTCCCATCGGGGCCGTATGGTATCAGGGGAGTCTCCCCGGTATCCTAGACCTAACCATGCTTAGATCGGTTTGCATATGATCCTAACTATTCATTTGTATGGCCATGACTAGATACTTTAGAATTACTCCATTAGATTATTCATTTATTCTTTATCTATTTTCTTTATCCTTTTTTTTGGTGGATTCTTAAGTGTGTGTCACACTATCCATAAACCATTATTGCTTACCCCTGTTATGAACAATTTGGTCTAAACAAACACATGTTCCTCTATTCGGATGCCATGCTAGCTTATTAAACACATGCCTTCCTTTTGGGAAAATATAAATAACGATACCCCGAATACTTAGGGTGAAATGCTACAATGATAGATCCGTGTGCTTGCGGATGAAATATCTAAGATGGCAAGATCTATCCCGTTGACAATCCCTTTCGGATCACCGACATGGTGGTTTTACTTGGGAATGTCAGCGGCGCATTTCTGGCGCTGTTATTGGGGATGGGTTTTATACCTGTTTCCTTTGATTGCGCTAAGAAATGTCAACACCTGCAGACCCTGAGTACCTTGGTTTTGGTCACTGTGATTCGTTTGATTTTAGGTGTTCATCTGTTCTAATGTGTTGCACACTGATGTTTGCTTGTTAGGAGGAGAACCAGTGCCAGTTTGTCCGCTGGATGGGCAAACCGTGGCCAGAGCGTGTGAAGAAGACCTTGAAGATGCTGTGGAGGGAGATCAAGACTGTCAGGCGCCAGGAATCACAAGCCCACACCAACTTCATTGAGGCTCTCCAGCTCAATGAGGCTACGAAGGCCGCGAAGAAAGAGGTGGAGGTGGAAGTGCAGCGCACCAAGAGGACTGCGGAGCATGTCTGCAAGTCATACCACTACAAGACCATCTATGCTGTGGTGGACAAGAGCAAGCTCATGCTGGTCATCTATGGACTTGTTGGTGTGATCGTGTTGTTGCTTGCCATCATCTTCTTCAAGCTCAAGTGAAGAAGCTGTGGGTGGACAGGTTGCTGGTGATTTTACTTACGTGTCTGAAATGGTTTCCTGGTGGTAGTCTAGTGGTAGGTTGAAGGTAAAACAGTGATACTTTGCTTGCAACATGTGTGGGTTGCTGCACTTTTGGTTTGGCCCTTACAAACATGGACAGTGGTAGTGGTGAACTGGGGTAGTGGTTAACTGTGGTAGTGGTGAACTTTGATAGTGCTGATCTGTGGTAGTGCTCATGGATCATTGGCAAGTGTTGCCAGCTTTTGTTTGTCAATCAGCTCTAGCTGGTTTTGACATGTCTTGTAAATGGTAGTGCTGAACTATGGTTGGTACCATGTGCGCTTAGGTAATGCTGAACTATGGTTGGTACCATGTGCACTTATGCCATGTTATGGGAATGAACTAATGCCCTGAGATGGCAATTATCTAATGGCAAATGTGTGCAATGATGTGGTACCTTATGTTTTTGTCTACTTAATTGGATTGTGTATTCAAACTGTTACAATGAAGTGTTCTTGTCATTTTCGCAAGTAGATGCAACTAAGTGGGATTCACAGATAAACCGATGTAATTGCATTGTTTTAGGCCGGCTGATACAAGTAGATGCAAGTCATTCATTCACAAACATAGTTTACAACCTGCAGTACTACAAATTTTGGCTAGTACATGCTGCTGATACATTGAGAAAGCTAATCATTTCATACAGATGATAACCAAATTAAGGACCTAATCATTTGATACAGATGATAACCAAAAGCACTAGCACAACTAAAACGAGAAAGCTAATGATAACATCCTTGAACTGGATGTTTGGAGCCACACTCATCTCAGCCGCATGGCATGCTTCGTTGATGCATTTGCATCGACATAAGTCGCATCGCTTCTTTCAGATGAGTCGTAGCTATTGTAGAAGTTTCCAGGAAACTTGTACACTTGCTTCCAGCACTCAGCCCAGGTTAGGTAGACCCCAGGCTGGCGTCCTTTGAACACAGTGTACGCCTTCATCTTCATACACTGCACAACCACCATTTAGACAAGTTCAAAGATGGAACTCCAGAATTAAGGTATTCAAATCACATTCATCAGAGAAGTTCAAAGATGGAACTCCAGCAAAGATCCAACAAACATTGGTACAATAAACATGACAATTATATGCATGATGCCCCATTGAGCCCATGATAAAATTCCTTAGTTTACTCCTATCATGAACTACCCAAAAACCATTAAGTCTTATTACAAGTGTTGGTTTGTCAAAAAGGGTGCCGGTGGTTATGAACATGCATCCTCTCTCCACCAATGAGGTTCAGATGAAGGCCATCCGCCTGCCAGCCTTCATCTTCGTTGATCCACAACACCTTGTCATCTGCTGTCATATGGACAAACACCACAACTACCTTGTTAATGGTTCGGGCACTCCATCAGTCGATCTTTGTTGGCGGTCATTAACCATCAAAGATGGCCAACTCAGGTCCATTTAAGGAAATAATGTCAAATATATCACATAAACCCTTACTACTAACCCCATTCCATGCATATGTGTAGAAGATCTATTTCGCAGGAATTTTAGTAGAAATAAAGTGGAAATGCGCAAAAAGAAGCGCATCACTCGAGAAAACTAAAAAGGCCAAGAGGAGGGAACCGCCATGACACGGAAAAAAAGGCCGGAGCACCAATACTTCCCGCACAAATATCCAAGCCCAAGCCTTGGAGGCCCAAGTCCAACATAAAATAAACAGGACATGGGTTCAATTACGAAATATGATCCACCACCCCAAAACGAAGCTTTGAAATTTCAGCCCAAACGGAGCCCAAAATGGGTGGCCGGCGCAAAGGGCGGCGGCCCAAAAATTCGTTCGGGCCCATCTTTCTCGGGCGGTTTGTCCCGGGTTAGCGGCGGTTGCATGCGGTTCATTTCGGGTTACCGCCATGTTTTCCCGCCAAAACACCACGAGTGAAGCATGACCACCCATTCTCCTCCTCCCTCCACTATAAATTGAGGGGCACACCCCCTCTCTAACACACACCATTGCAAGGATCAAGAGCACCACTACACATTTGAGTGTCCACTCCCTATTAGCTATAGAGTTGAATAGTGGGGAGATGTGAGGAGAAGCACGGGGAAGTACCGGACTTGTCGGTGTCTCCCCGCTCTTGTACCTCGGCCTTAACATCATTCCTGAAGCTCCGGCTCCGCAATGAGTGTTTGTGTTCTTATAGTTTTTATTGTCTATTGCTCTAGCTTTACTTTACCTTATCCGCGGGTTGCTGTTTGCATCCTCTCGGGATCCACCGTGATAATAGCGTAGACATGGTGTCTAAGCTACGAGTCGGTGGTCCATAGTGAGGTAGGCGCTCTCGTTTGTCCTTAGTACTCCCTTGCCGGTAGTCCTGCGGAGAAATCGCACTGGGGAGAGCCGGTGGCTATGTTGTAGTGTATCGTTATCCAGACACCTTAAGAGTCCATCTCTACCATTCCATCTCGCCCTTGGGTTGTCCTTGGACGATTAGCTAGAAGAGAATCTATCTGTTCCATGTGGAAAATACGATACGAATACTTCGAAAAGTGAAGTGCTACAACGGTGCGGACTACTTTGTAAGAAACACCAACAATCTTGCAAAGTCCTCCCATCACTACATCATAAATTCTAGGAGCCACCTCAGCATGGTTTCCCTCACTGATAGCAATTCCAACTTGCTTGACAACTTCTATCATCTCCTTCATCACTGCAGCATCTTGTTCAGTCAGCAGCCTCTTCCTCTTCATGTCTTCAAGCTTGCCCATCTTGCAGTCCATCTTGTTGTCTCTCTTCTTGTCTCTCTTCACCTTCTTGTTGTCTTCCACTGGTACAGGTGACCCTTCCTTGTCCAGGTCAATGGTGTCATGTTCAGCTGGCTTCCAAGTGGCTCATTTGAACCCATGGCAAACCTTCCAGTTGCTATACTCCAGATACAAAAATATTATGCATGTGTTGGTAGTGTTGGATTGGAGCATTGAGCAACTCTTGGTCCTTTGGATGGTCATACAAGTTTCATAATAGAATCTAGTCAATGAAAAAGCTTGAAGTAAATGGAATGAAGTGAATGAAAATGCAGCAACTCAATGCACCAATTACCTTAACATATCCTGTGAAGTGAGAAGGTCGAGTGATCATGCATTGGTCCTCATCCCAAAGGGCAGCACTAATTTCTTTCAGTTTGCAAACTTTATGCCATCTGCTGCGCCACTTCCTAAGATGATTGTACACTTGAGTCCCAGTGATATGTATGTTGATGTAGGCAGACAGAGAAGCAGCAACCTGGTTGAGGTGACAATCCTTGAAGCCTTTGTCAGTCCTCACCCTAGTTGCAACTAGATCAGAGAATTTCTCCAGGACATGTGCAGACATTGGAGCAGTCCAGTTTAGTCTTGGTGCAACTGCATTTCCCTGACCAGCTTGCCCTGGTTGCACCTCTTCAACCTCAGGCACCTCATAGACAGGGTTCTCAATAGGTTCTCCAAAGATGTTGAAGTCCTCTTGATCCATAACTTAGGTAACAGGCAATTATACATGGCATAAAACATTCAAAGCAACCATTGCGAAACAGAATGAATAGGCAGCAGTAACATAGCATTAACACTCAAAATGAAATTAAGTTCAGTTATAGGCCAAGATAAAGAAAAAAAAAGGATGAACGTAGTTCAAGATACATAAATAGGCATCATTGCCTAGGGACAGTTGGTCTCATCAATTCATACTCAAAAGAAGCTACATCAGGTCAACCATTCATACTAGCAAGTGAAGGAATCAGTGGCCATTCCTAGTCTACCACATCTGCTCAGCCCAGGCATCTCTCTTGGCTACCCAGGCATTGTTGTCAACCATGTTATCATTGGGTCCATCCTCATCAATTGGGTTGGGCTGCCATTCACTCTCTAAGGGGACTATTTCATCAGCCCCAAACCTAAGAATCCAGTTATGGTGAATGCAGCAGGCTAACACCAGCTTCACTTGGGTCTTGTATGGGTGAAAAGGCTTGTTGTCAAGAGTCCTGAACCTACCCGTCAGTGAACCAAAGGCCCTCTCCACTGTTGTCCTCAAAGAAGAGTGTCTCGGGTTGAATAGCTCCCTAGGATTACGTGGCCTCCTAAGACCATACTCTCTAAGATGGTACCTTGTGTCTCGATAAGGTGGAAGAAAGCCAGGTCTAACAGCATAGCCAGCGTCCACAAGGTAGAATTTACCTAGACATAAGAGTGAATGGCATTGAGATTAGATAAGTGAGGACCTAAGGGCAAGTTAAAATGCGAGGCTCATTTGGTTGGTTCATTGAGTTATTTGTACACTGGATGCACCCTAAGACCATCATCTCTTTGAAGAGCATCATCCAAAATCCTAGCATCATGGGCCAGCCTTCCCAACCAACAATGACATAGGTGAACCTTAGATCAAAGTCCACGCCCGGCAAGCACATGTTGGGTTGTCTTTGTGTTTTCGCCCATGAAAGCAGGGCACATTGCTTCTCGGGGACTCTAGCAAGCTCATGGGTACCATCTATGGCACCAACATAGTCCTAGAAAGAAAAAATCAAAGATGAATTGGCAACCTAATGAAACAAACAATGAGTAATCGGTGTACAAGCAAGTTCGGACCTTGAAATAGGGGTTCCACCTTGTGTTGTTCATGATTTTGGTTGGGGGACAATGTAGTCCGGTGGTGTAATCATCTCGGACCTCAATTCACCTAGTGCAAAGCAGGACTTCCTTGAAGTACACGCTAATGGTCTCTAGAGAACGCCTAAACACTAGCTTCGGGACCACGAACCTTTGATTGTGACCTACTACCATCGAAACATGGCAACTTTGCTCCTCAATCTTGCTATTGATGTTGTCCCCGAAAGCAAGCCCCTAGTGCGGAATAGATCACACAACCCGGAAGAATGGAGCCCTGCGCATCCTAAGAAGCTCAACGCTGCGGCGATCATCACCGTGGTAGATGTACACGAGATTGCACTCCCTTTCCGGTTCATGACAAACAAAGTGGGCCATAGGTGATTCCCCTCCTAGGCGAAAAAACGGCGGCCAAATCTTGCAACCATCCAAGCAGCGATGGCAACCACTAGAGCAAAGAGGGCCTACGAACAAGCCCGGCTAGCGTCTAAAAGGTTCCATAGCACTAAACAAGGTAGGGGCATGAATTAGAACAACCATAGGAAGCAAAAGAGAGACATTTTGGACCACCAAGGCGACAGGTTTGGTGAGCCACCAAGAACCATGAAGAAACCCTAGCGGCCCGATGGGTAAAGTGGGAATAAATTCCAATGGGATTTCATCAAAGCGTGCTAGTATGAATGGAAACCCTAAGCAAATCAAAGATCGGTTCGACACCCATGGAGTGCGCCTCCCGGATGTACAACAATCATCAACCAACAACCCTAGGCTCGGCAACTCATAGCAAATAAAATGGCGAAAACCAATTCAATCTCACCAAACAAGTACCGGAGGATGAGAGCGCGTTAAGCAAAGGGGATCAAGGATTCACCGGGGGTGCCTTACCTTGAGCGGGCGGATGCGGTCGCCCGCCGACCGCCCGGAATCGCAGTGGAAGGAGAGGGAGGCGGGAGGGCGAATGGGAGGCGGCGCAGTTGAGTGAACAAAGAGCCAGGGAAACCCTAGCCGGGGGCGGTGACTCGTCCCCCTTATATATGGTGGCTAACTTAAGCCACACAGGCCTGACAGGAAGGGGGGAGGAGCCGGCCAAGCCGGGCTCTAGGAGAACGCCCAACCCGGCCGTTTCAGGGGGAGCCTAGCTTATCTAGTGCGGTCGCATTCCCCCAAACTGGCTAGGACCCAAAGAATGCGGAACCAAACACCCCAATGTTGGCCTAGCCAAGCTTTGGCTAGCCCATTTGGGGGCAACCAAACACACCCTTAATCATCTCAACAAGCCATTCGCAATGATATAGCCGTTCTACCATTTCAAATGGTTTTATCCGTGAAAAATTGAAAAGTATTGCAACATAATTGGGATTAGTAGTGAACAAAAAGAAAGAAGAAGAGAAGCACGTGAGCTTTTGACCCATTTCGGCCCACTAGGTGATGCCTTTTTTATATAGGGCAAACTTTGCTATTTTCAAGGTCCCACTAGCTTAGGTGTTGCTGAAGGATGAATGGCATGTAAACCATGCATCCATTTGCCACAATGATCAGATTAGGGTTCTATTAGACTGACGGTAAGGCCTTCATTGTACATCTAGAGTAGTGCTTGAAAAGGAGAGTTGTTTGGGCTTCAAACCACACACTTCAAAGACATTCCATGCCCCGCACTAGGAAACTTGGATTTTTGGAAGCGCAGATCTCTTAGAGTTGTCTTAATTTTTTTTTGGGGCGTTATTTCAACTACAATCTCGAGGTTTTTGTTTGTGGCGATATGCCAGGCGATATGCCGTTGTTGATATTTCTTACACGATCCAAATTAGGAAGGCGAAAGAAATATATATGGGATATCTATCTAATCATGTTAGCTTGGATATGTGATTAACCTCATGATCCAACAAAGCGAAGTTAGGCGGTGTTAGTAATGGGATGTAAACTTAGCATCATTATCCATAGTGGAGTTAATCTCACCGGGATATGTACTCAAGGTATACCACTCATTTCTAGGCATTACCTATACACTAGTCTGTCACCCTAGCAATAACGCTCAAAGAAATGCGGGTATGGTATTTGTTGATAGGCCTTGATAAAAGAATGAACATGATATCCGCAAGCGCATGAGATAGAAATACCATCGTAGCACTTCACTTCAGGGAGTAATCCGGTATCGTATTTATATTTTTACCACAGGGGAAGGTAAGTCTATGGAAAGTAGAGGGAAAAGGGGTATCTAATGATTTAGGAAGTGATTTACTTATGAGATCCACTTACAAAGTAGTATAATGCTTAGTGGCCATATGCATCTAACATTACTCAACAGGATAAGTCACAAGATAAATATAATTATATAAATGATAACTATCCAAGTCTAAGATCATCATATGCCACTAGTATCATAAGAGCTATTAGCATGTTATAGAAAGAATAGAAAGAATATTCCTAAGATACTCCTAATCATATATGTCAATGAATACTACAATTAGTGTAATACATCTAGCTATCATGGCAAGGTTGGATTACATCTACACATGGCAAGCATTACCAATGACAACCAAGGACGAAACTTGTTCATCACCGTAATTATAAGCTCGACTAGTCCTACATTAGGAGGGTGGATTCCAAAGGACTCAACGGGGATTTGTCACTCCCGCGATCTACCACACGGCCCGGAATGTAGGGTGCAATTGCAGATAAACGTTATATAAACACCACGTTTACACATTGCTTATCACCCACATAGTGATCATCTACGTGGATGCTATACAATTCCATGCATAAGATATAAATCAATCTTACTAAACTAGACATATAATCAAAGCATGCATAAACACATATCAATAAGAATATAATAATTATATAGATCAAAGCCATAACAGTTGTATTCGAATATAATAGTACTTACGATCGAATACAAGAGAGAAGTCTCAAGAACGATGATCCTTGCTACTTCTTGACTATCGGGAACTCAAGATGAACTTGATCTTCAACTAGAACTAGCTAGATAGCTAACTACTTCTAGTATGAACTAGAGCTTAGGTCTAGACTTGGTTGGACTTGGATTGATATGAACTAGAATAAATTGATAATGAGTTAGTATGAATTAGGGTTTAGCCACGGGGTCATTTGGTCTTCTTATATAGGACTTGGCGATGATTGTGGACCCTTGGATCAAACCGACCTTCAATAACGGTGTAGATACAACCTCAAGGTCGTTGGTAAACCGACATAAAAATGTGAGGTCGATGGCCGACCCCGCGGCCGGCCTATGTGGCAATCGGGCGGCCGCGGTGGTGGAGTGCCACCTTGGCATCCCGTTTGTTACGGTGTCCTCGGTATCTTCTAGAATGTTTTAGTCCACTTTTCGGGTTTAGTTACTTCACGGTCAAGTCTTGTCATCATATGTCTTGTATATTAGGAACTTTCTCCATTCTTCTCGGCATTTATCTATCAAGTCCCCTGGAAAGTCACGAGAATACCAAAACTTCGTGGAAATACATTAGTTAGACCCCTAGACTATTGTTGGTCTTTAACTTGAGCCATTATTTCATGTTAATTAACTTATAATTTTATGATATAACAGGTGTCAACAAGCTCCCCCAAGCTTACCTCTTGCTAGTCTCTAGCAAGACACATGATATTACATTAAACTACTTACTTGGATCAGGAGTTGCTGCAACGATATCACACCTTAAAAGTACACATGCTTTCAAACAAAATTTCTCTCCAGATAGGAATAAACTTTTTAAAACTTCAACTTACCCATATTACCTTTTACCTTTTGGGGCTTATAACCTTTTCTTCAATCTTGGGTAATTGAAAGATAGAACAGATCAAGTCGAGCACTCGTCTCTCAAACTCTTTTTGATCAACTGTCCTTACGGAGTTTTTCTTTGGTTTTCAAATAAAACTCAAAGTTCCCAATATGACTCTCTCTAATCTCTCATATGTAGTATTTGTGGATCATCTCTAAGGCAATAAGGTAGTGTTGCCTTTCTCTCATAATATGTAGTATTTTTGCCTAAGGCAGTAGCACACTATGCCTTCTTCTCTCTCACCCTATATCTAAGGCTTATATCTAGAGCTCATAGGTAGGAGAAAACTTTATTTACTTACTAAGCATATATTGTAAATTCAAGCAATGGATCCAAAGTTACAAGTCACACTGATCAAGTAGTGCATGTGTATGGTGGATAGAATATAGATAGTATGGGATATAATAAGGTGTAAGGAATAGATGAGGTGAAAATCTTACTTTTGCTCCTTGAAGAATCTTCTCTCTTTTGGAATTTGAAAACTTTATAAGAGAATCTGGGCTGTACCTTTTTCTTTCTTTATTTTTCTTTTATGGAGAGGCGAGCATCTAAGTACCCATTGTTTTCAGCGGACACTTGTCCATTTTTTAACTCTCCTTTATTCTTTTCTTTTTCTTAGGGAGGTAGGCTCTACTCGCTACGTAGGACACTTGTCCATTTTTATCTCCTTTTTTTCTTTGCTTTTTTTTTTTTTTAATCTACAACCCAAATCTCTTTTGCAATAACTTTCGAGAGATAAACAAATGTAATGGAGCTTTTGTAAGATGTTGGCTAGCAATGAATGAGTGGATGGGTATAGGAAATATTTTTGGTTGCTCTCTCCTAAGATAGGAGTAGAACATTTTTTTCTTTTTGTTGGCTAGAGTGAATGGGTGTATATGGTATATATATGTGATGAGTGTATATGTGGTGGATGCGTACTTCGTGGTGGAAATAGCATATAAGTGAGTGGAGTCGAGTGGAGTGGAATGGAGTCGAAAGTGTACATGATCAAGACATGACAAGTTTCTAAGAGTCGACAAAGATTGAACAAACTCAATGCAAAGCAAGCGACCTATATATATCTCAAAAGGTTTTCCTAATCTAGGTAGCATGTATATATGGCTGTGGTAGGAGGTTCACACTCTTGTCACACAGGAACTTATCATGTGCATTTTCAATTTTCAAAATATAAATCTCCAGAAATCTAGTGTCACTAGGAGTAAGATCAAATAGCAGCTCAGACTATCATATATCATATCCGTCAATTACCTAGACTTTAGAGCAAAATTTGCAACCCATAGGTTTCAGGTTTAGAGTAAATATCAAATCAAAGTAATTTTGCAAATGGAGCTCAAGAGAAATTAAGCTTGAAAGCTAGGTACTAGAAAAGTATAACAACGAGCAACTATTCATCATCTCCATGTTGGCGATTTTGGGGTTCATTTTAGTTGAGCAAAGTAAATTTAGTGAGAACTCTCTCTTGATCCTTTTATTCACACTCTAACAAAAGACTCTTTAAAACAACTAGACTCTATAAAACTAGACTCTTAACAAACATTCTAACAAACAAAATATTTAACTAATAATATTAATACTTATAATATATAGATAGTAAGATACTTACGGATAATTGGGGGTTGCACTCCCCAAGCTAGATTGGAGTGTGGTCTTCAATGATGTAGAAGTTGAGGTAGTTGGCGTCAAGGGTGGTGCCTAACATATCTCTTCTCCTCTTGAAATCTGTTGATCTCAAATAGACAACAAAGCTAGTGGAACTTGATTAAGCATTAGGGGTTAGCCACATTGCTTTTTGTTTGCCCTGGGAAATATTTTTGGATTTTTATTTTTAAAATTTTTATTTTATTTTTATATGCAAGAAAAGATAAAATACTTATGCATCTTTATTTTATTTTTTATGCCACCACAGCAAATAGCCTAGAGGTGTTTAAGCCTCAGGGATATTAGCATGGGGCTTAAAGGTTTTCACAAAACAAAGCTCAAAAATATTTTTGTTGTTTTCAAAAATGCGAGATATGAGATGCTAAAAAGATAAACATGATATGGAAAGAATAAAATATGCAATGCGAGGATTCACATATGGATAACTTACCGAAGTTACCTTTCGGTGAGGATTCGGCATTTAAAGTCCTCCGAACAGGACTTCATTGTTACGCCATTCTTCTCAAAGCATATGTCTTGTATATTAGGAACTTTCTCCATTCTTCAAAGCATTTATCTATCAAGTCCCCGGAAAGTCACGAGAATACCAAAACTCGTGGAAATACATTAGTTAGACCCCTAGACTATTGTTGGTCTTTAACTTGAGCCCTTATTTCATGTTAATTAACTTATAAT
The DNA here is from genome assembly GCA_015847255.1 of Hyparrhenia diplandra. Lineage (NCBI taxonomy): Eukaryota > Viridiplantae > Streptophyta > Magnoliopsida > Poales > Poaceae > Hyparrhenia > Hyparrhenia diplandra. Next base: position 24,136 of record JADLZK010003614.1, read on the forward strand.
TTTATGATATAACAGTGTCAACAGCCCGTCCCCTCTCCTCTCGACCTCCCCATCTCCACCACCCTCGCCTTAGGCCGCTTTGCCTTTGCGGCGTGCTCGCCGGCGGGTGGAAGGTGAGCCGGCACCCTCCTTTTCTCGGTTCCCCTGCCCCTCTCCTCCTTCCTTGTAAATTCTCCACCAAAATAATGGCCTCCATGGCCTTATCTATTAGATATGACGAGATGCGTGGGATGGTTGTCGCCTTCATCCATCATGATCTCCTCTTGGCCTCCTCATGTGCCTCCGCGGCAACCTTGCGGAGCTTTCTTGGCGCGGTTGGAGGGTGGGGTCCCAGGTTCCATCGGGCCGAGGGAGGAGCTCACCTCCTCGGTGCCGCGTGGCGGCAGGGAATCCCCGTGGCTGCCCTCGCGGCGCCGGCGGAAGAAGCCGAGCACATGCTCGTCTTCCACATCGGGTACCGGGAGACGCCGCTTCCGGCCGAATCCTCAGCGTTGCCGGTGGGCGCGGGAGCGGATGGAACTTCTTCGATGGCGGTGTCCTCGTCGTGTCTCTACTCATCCTCATTGCATACTTCCAATCCGGAGGTGGGGCGCGCATCACCATCTTCTCTCGCTGCTCAACGGCCCGGCCGCGGTGCGGGGAGTGGATCGGCGGGCTAAGCGGAAGGTGTTGGCGGAGCAATGGGCTACCGCTTTGGGAGCCGGAGACACCGATGGAGTGGGCCAGCTGCGGCCCTCCGTCGTGGTGACAACGTCGCAGGCCGGGCGAATCTGCGCTGCTCAAGCCTACATCCGACTTAATGCCATTCGATGGCCACATCGGGGAGCGCAAGTATGTAAGGTCCTAGATGGCTAGAGGGGGGGTGAATAGCCTATAAAATTTTTCTACAAACTCACTAAGCAAAGCTGGTTAGTATAACAAATGGCTTAAAAGCGGTTTGCGCTAACTCTAGTGGTCTCGCAAGCCTTCTAGTGACAAGGCTAAATATGCTATGATCTCTAAGTCACTCAAGGTCTATGTCACTACTCTATCTAGTGAGCAATCCTAATATGATGCTTATGCTAGTGTTGACGGTAACCAACAACAAATTAAATACCGTCAACACAACACCAAAACAACCTAGAAATAGGGATTTCAACTAACATATTCCAAAGTTTTGGTGTTTATTTGGACTTGCGGTACAAACTCAAGGATGATCACTTTGGACCAAAAAGACAAAAGAAAAAAGAAATAAAATCAACAAATAGAAAAAGGCCCAAAGGAGCAAATGGCAAGCCCAAACAAGAATCGGGACAAAACGTCAAAACCGGGCGGGCCAAGACCACCTTACAACTTTTGAACAAGGAAGCCCGGACTGCGAAGCCGAGCCAAGGCTCCCTGGCCCGGCGGGGACAACAAGCGCACTGCGCGTGCGGCCGCACCGGCCGAGGCGTGTTCGGGCCTTCATGCGTGATTCTTGAAAAAGCTTCGGCACTACGCACAATATTGCCCCCCCCTATCATCCGCAAACCAGCGGGCAAGCCAAAACCTCCAATAAACAAATCAAAAACATCCTGCGAGAAGGCGGTCAACGAGATGGGGAAATTTTGGAAGAACAAGCTACCCGATGCTCTATGGGCATATCGGACGGCTTACAAAGCCCCCATCGGCATGTCACCTTACCGCCTGGTCTATGGCAAAAAACCTGCCATTTACCGGTTGATTTGGGAACATCGAGCTCATTGGGCTATCAAGAAGTGGAATATGGACGTCGGACTTCATTTGGAAAGAACCGTCGTGAGACAAATTTCTGAACTAGAAGAATGGCGAAAAAGGCGTACCCACGGTGCAAAGCTCTACAAAGAGAGCACAAAAAGATGGCATGATCGGCGCATAAAAATCAAAAGAATTTACCACGGGAGATAAAGTACTCCTATTCAACTCGGGTGAAGCTATTCGGCGAAGGGAAGATAAGAAGCAAATGGAAAGGACCGTACACCATCATCAACACATCGCCACATGGCGCGATCACAATCCAAGATAGCGCAGGTGAGATACAAAAGGTAAACGGTCAACGCCTTAAGCTTTTCTTCGAGCAAAGATCTCGATCTTAACCAAGAGCTCGATAGAATAGATTTATGCTTTGAAAATTAATTTGTGTTGATCAGCATATAAAAAAAATATTTTTACAATTAAAATTGTTGCAACTAAAAAAAAAAATCTATATAAGGTAATAATAAAACATAAAAGTTATCTATATATTTTTACTTTGTTTTAAATAAAGTATTTACTTTATTATTTTCTTTTTACTTTATTTAATCCATGCTGGTCATTTGCTACACAAAGGATACATACTTTCTAAATTAATCAAAGCATAAACTATTTTCAAAATTCGAATTTGAGGATCAATTAGAGATCGAAGAAGAAAAGGAAACGTTTCTCGTAGCGGCAAACACCGATTCAAAACTTTTTAAAAGGAAGCGAATGTGGCGAAAACTTCGACCGGGGGACACACGGGTGGTGCTTGTAGCCACACCCGGGTGCGCCCAACCACCTGGCCGGCCCCCGCTTCGATGCAGGATTTCGCCCATCACCTTCTCCTTTCTCACAACTGCAGTAGTAAAGGTGTGCTCTGCGAGATTTTGACCTGCTAAAAGCAGAGAGGAGAATTTGTCCTATAAAATCCCACCCTCCTCCTCTCCATTCTTCACACCACTCCTTCTTGCTCTTCTCCTCCTCTCAAATCTTCCTCTCCCAAGCTAAAAAAGCAGCAAGGCTCTCTCTCTCTTCTCCATGGCACTAGTACCCTTTAATAGAGAGGAAGCCATGACTTTCGCTTCCAAATATCTTGAGAAAGAGAAAACCCAAAGAGAGACCTAGCCCTCCTACCTTCCCCAGATGAAACTCCGACACCAAAGAAAAGGAAGGCAAACGGAAAGGAAAATATCCCCATAGACAACCAGGAAGAAACAATAGTATACTCCAATAACCCGACAAAACATCTCTCCGGTTTCTTCCAAAAATCCGATTCTTGCTTCCCATATACCCTAGAACAAATGCCAAATGGGGAGTGGAAGAAGCGGGTCCCCAAACCCAGATCGGGGGGACAGCCAAAAGGATTCTTCGGGGACGACATTGTGCCCCAAGAGGGTCCTACAGTTGAGAGTGTGTGAAGAAGATCACAGATCTCTCAAGCTTTGTTCGAATCCTTAGAAGCGGGCTAGCGAGAAAGGCATAGCGCCAACATCCGCCTTAGGAAAAAGCTAGCAGATTTACATGTTAGTATGCATGAGGAGCTAAGACTCACTACTAGGGAGATGGGGGTAGGCGCTCGGTGGATCTCATTGACCTTTTCGAATAAAAGAGCTCTACCTCTTTATCAATAATTAGGCGCGCGCTAGTTTTAATTTTCTGTATTTCCCTTCCAATCATTTTTGTAATCCCTTCAAAGTGTGCGCCCCATTTTGAATTATTAATTCAATAAAGTTTTATTATTATATTATTGTCTATGTCTCCACTTGTTTTTATCCTTGTGCAAAAGAAAATTTAAAAATAGGTACAAAAAACAAGTGTGGGGGAGGCTCACAAGTCAAAGGTACGCGATTTATTTAAAATTAAATTTTGACTTGTGACTTATCTAAGTCTTTGAAACCTAGACCAAGTTAATAAAACTCCATCTCTTTGTCTACCAATTGATACATGGCATGCATACATTTTATTCCTCGCCAAAAACCAGATCTTTGTTGAGCAACTATCCATTAGGGACCCCATGCTTATCTAAATAATTGATCTTTGTGACATGGTAGAATGACTTGATGCTTGCTCTCTTTTGCAACAAGACTTGGTTTTATTTTCAAAAATTTAAAATAAAGCATGCTCATGGTTTGACTTAGCCAAATCCTACCAAAGCCCTGAACAATGATATGATTATCCACTATAGCTACTTCCCTCTTTGCATTGAGTTTTGTCGGGGCTCCGTTGGTCCGCGTTGAGAGAGAGGCTCATACTCCCAAAGATCGGAAAAACACGTATACCCACATATACCACCGGTTCTCACAATGAGAATTGCGCACAACATGCATCTTCACCATCCACCAAATAAATACTCTATTCATACCATGATCATCTCCGGTTATCAAGAAAAATGCAGAGAGAAAGATCACGGGCTGCAAAATAAAATAAAATAAAATAAAAAGAGAAAGAGAGATGAATAATGGACACGTGTCCAAAGGGCTGAGTAGAGCCCACATCTCGGTAAAAAAAATGATGATAATAGCCTGTATCTCTCCGGGAAGCATACAAAAAAGAAGGGGATAGGATCATAAGTCAAGGAGTGTCGCAAAAGAAAATATATATATCATCAATATTTTTCCACACACTTTTGCACGTTTCGATCTAAGGGTATGGCACCTCTTTCCAACGATCAGAGCTTGACCCGACAAAAATATGCAGAGGTATGCATGCATCACTCCATTCAAAGGTCCACAAAACTGCGCAAAATAGGATGAGTGAGAGTGAATTAAACAAGAGTGCTTTGAGAGGAAAATTCAAATAAGAGCAATGCCTTTTCCTTAAAAAATTCAAAAACTCACCAAGTCTTGCGCATGCATGAGTAGTAACAAGAAGATAGAAGTTCATACTATTCCATTGCTCAATTGTTCTAAGACAGCTTGGTAGCCACCATGAATGCTCACAAAGCGGTAAGGCTTGGAATAACCTGTATGCAAGCTTACATCTTGGAGATTGAACCACTTTAGTCCCTGTGCCTTCACTCGAGGGCGAGTAAAGGGGCTAAGTGTGGGGAGTTTGTTGACGGTAACCAACGACAAATTAAATACCGTCAACACAACACCAAAACAACCTAGAAATAGGGATTTCAACTAACATATTCTAAAGTTTTGGTGTTTATTTGGACTTGCAGGTACAAACTCAAGGATGATCACTTTGAACCAAAAAGACAAAAAAAAAAAAAATAAAATCAACAAATAGAAAAAGGCCCAAAAGGAGCAAATGGCAAGCCCAAACAAGAATCGGGACAAAGCGTCAAAACCAAGCGGGCCAAGACCACCTTACAACTTTTCAGAACAAAGGAAGCCCGCCTGCCGAAGCCCGAAGCGAGCCGACCCCGGCGAGGGTGCGCCGCACCACTGGTGCGGCCGCGCCCCTCGGCCGAGGCGGTTTCGGGCCCGGCTTCCGGGAGGCGGTTTGTTACCTTCCAAAAGCGATGAAACCGGCGTTGGATGGTCGGTTTGGCGATATGGAAGGTTTTCCTAGGGCGGTTTGGGTGTTTTTAGCACTTAGGCCCCTCCCCCTTGTGTATAAATAGCTCCCTCCTTCACCTCTCTACACAACAATTCAAAGGAGAAACCGGTCCACTTGTGCAAAGAGTAGAATTAGATCTTCTTCTTCTACTTCTTCTATTCTATCTTCTAATTCTAGAGAGTGAGGGAAAGGCTAGAAAAAGCTTTGTTCTTTCTACCGGAGTTGCAGGTTCGCCTCTCGGTGTTCAGCGGTTCCTAGGAGGGACGGAGTGCGGACTTGTCGGTACCTGCCCGGCTTGTACCTCTGCAAGCTACTTACACTTTGGTAAGGAGTCCTGTGATTATCTTGTAGCTACTTAATTTCCCCGTATATTTCTTAGCTGTTGTAGACTTGCGGGATTGGTAGATTGTCTTGTTAAGAGCGTTAGTTCTTGGTGAAGGAACTCTTTGACCGGGGAACCTTGGCCAACATCAAGAACTATGACCAATAGTGCAAAGCGTGGTGTTTGGACTAGTGTTCACCTACCTTTTTTGCGATTGCATCCACGGTTGAGGGGGGGCGGCGGCTTAGTCGTGACAAGCCTTGTCCGTCCCTTTGAAATCCCCCCCACGTTCGGGGTGTGTCGTAGAGCTAATTGCGGACTCTACCCATTTGGGAGTGGGCGGTGCCGAAGTGAGTAGACAACGGACTTTAGGAATCCTGCACTGGAAAACTTAGCCTATAGATACCTCGCTACTCTCGGAAAACAAACCCTTGCCTTAGGTTGACATAGACACGAAAAAGCCGCTAGCGACCGTCCTTGTGTAAAAATCACGATACCACTTATACCACGGGTGAAGTGCTACAACGGTATTTCCGTGCGCTTGCGGATTTCTCTGTGTGCGTAAGAAACACCAACAGACTAGCAAGAACAACTACACAAGACAAGGCTAGCTCTCTATACAATATAAACTATGAATGTAATTGCAAGTAAAGAACGGTATACCAATGTGTAGAGGATGTCAACCAATCACGGGAAGAAGAAAAGCTATCAATCACCACGAAGGTGATGATCCAAACACCAAGACAATGAACAAGTCGATTTGTTCACCCGGAGTTCACTTGTACACCGACAAGCTACTCTCGGTTGTGCCTCAAACGTAACACAAGGATGGTGTTTGAGATAGGCGGTGCCCTTGCTAGCCTCAACACACCACTCACAAGTGAGGTACCCAAGACACGAGCAATGTATTCCTTGCACTTTATCTTCCCGCCCAGGAGTGCGTGATCCTCTCACAATTTCGCCGGAGGTGGCCAAGAAACAATCTCCTCTTCTTGCCAACAACTCCACCAAATCACCAAGCCGGCTAGGAGCGGTGTCTCCAAAAAAAAGGAAACCCACCGTCTCACAACGATCCCCAAGTGCCTCTAGATGCAAGAACTCGATGCAAATGCACTTGGATCAACTCTTCTCTCAAGAATGAAGCTCAAATCAAGAATGAGAGGAGGAGGCTTCCTTTGCTTGCTCTAGAGTGTTTGGAATGATTCAAATGACCAAGAGAGAGAGCATGAGGCAGCTAAGGGGGTATAAATAGGCCACACCATGAAATGTGGTGGTTGGGGAGAAACCCATGGTTTTTCGCAGCGGCCGAGAAGGCCTTGACCGGACTCACCATGTGAGTCCGGTCGGTGGGTTTTATGACCCAAACAGATTGCTTGAACCCCGGCGAAATTGCGTTCGGTAGCACTTGTTGGCGGTCACTAACGACACATTTTAACGTCAACATTCTACCAATAAGGGGTTGAAACTATACCTTACTACACACATATACATTTATTATTGACATAATTCCACTTGTAGTGCGAAATAATGTTTTGCGAGGATTTATATACAAAGCAAGTGGAAAATGCACCAAAAGGCAGGGAAAGCGTGCTTTAACATCTTTCACCCCAATGGAAATGAGCCCAACCACGATGCAAACTGGACCGAGCAAACGGCGTGGGGCGACTTTTCAGACCCAACACAGCCCCAAAGCTCGGGCCAGCAAGGGGAGGGCGGCTAAATGGCGCCCGCACCACTTTGTGCCGATTCGGCCCAAACTTGGCGAGGCGGTGCAATAAGTGTCAAAAACGTCGGTTCTCATGTTGGTGGCGGGTGCACCGTGACTGGGCCCGAGAGATGGTCGGTTTGGGGAATCTAGCACTTAGGCCCCTCTCCCACTAGTATAAGTAGCCCCCTCACCTCCTCTCTCAACACACACCACACAAGAGAGCCACTCTACTTCTTCTTCTTCTTTGTAGGTTAGTAGTAGTAGAATAAAGGAGAAAGGCAATGAGCTATCTTGGAGAGCTTGGGCATCTTGTATCTTTAGGTATGAATAATATCAAGAGTTCCATTTTGTTCTTGCTCTCATTTTATCAATAGTCATGTTCTTGAATTAGAGCAAAGTTCTTTTGATATAATCTTGGTTGATGAACTAGTCTATAGTTCCTATATCATGATCTTGTCTTTTAGAACATCGTGCTTAATCTATCATACATACATGTTTAGACCAAGAGCTAGATCGATATGATGAGTTCTACCTAGAGTTAGACTTGGTTGATGTTGGGTTCGGGATTGATAGTCGATTTCCTTCGAGGGCGGCTCTAGTAGAAGGACCCAGGGGGACGGGTAAGCCTTGTTAACACACTAGAGTGATAATCACTAGTGTAGGCGTGGTGTCTAGACTAGGGGTTGCCTATCTTTTGTGGCGCCCCCACGGTTGAGGGGGTAGGCGGTTGGGTTGTGGCGGCCTTGTCCGTCCCTTGTAATCCCCCACGTTCGGGTGTGGCGCGGCGCAATTGCCGGACAACGTCCTTTGGGCGTGGGCGGTGCCCCAAGTAATTCAGCGAGACCTTGGCTATCTTGACTTAGAATCTCTAACAAAAAAACATGTGTGTATCTACTATCTTGACATGACTATCTAGAATATGCCTGCTCCATATTAGACTTATTCTTTTATTCATTCTTTTACTCTTATCCTTGAGATTGGCTTGAGTGTGTGTGTCAAGTTATCCTACTACCTATCCGATTTTACCCCTATTATGAGCATTGGTCTATTATACTTTCGTGTTATCTTGACCATGTGCGAATTAGAGACTTTTACACCATGCCTTTCTTTGGGAAAAATATAAATAACGATACCACGAATACTTAGGGTGAAATGCTACAACGGTATTTCGTGCGCTTGCGGACTTGTGGCAAGATAAGCGTTTGCGAGAATACCAACGGACATTTCTAAAGCGTGATTGCCTTTTTTTGGTGATTGCGTTAAGAAATGTCAACAAAGCATTTCGGCGGCCGTTGGCGGGGGAAGGCGTTGGTTAAAGGAATGATCTAATAGGACATGTTCATTATAATATGCATGTGTAGTGACCATTGTTCATCTTAGGTTTATCTTAAAAAAAATCTTATAAAAAAAAGCGAGGACATGTTATCAAGTTAGTATGCACCTTCGGGTATTCTTGTCGCTAACCATTTTTGGTGGAGACTAAGAAGAACAAAGGGGCACGCGACGCTTTTGAAAACATGGAGGCTAAATCGATCAATAAGAAAACTTTGATGCTCTTGGGCGGTGGAACGCACTCAAAAGGAGACCACGACCTTGCACACTTGACTTTTTCACGAAAGTCCAAGTGTGAGAGGGAGGACGATGATAATATCAAGTTCCACGCACAAGGGGATCATAAAAAAAAGAGAAGTGAAAAAAAGAAAAAAAAGAGATAAATAAGAGATTAGCCTCCCCTTGCTATAAAAGGAAAAAAAAAAAAAAAAAGGGTTGAAAAAAAAAGAGCTATATATAAAAAAAAAGAAGTGTTATTGAAAAAAAAAACCCTAAAAAAATGGTTGTTAAAAAAAAGAAGAAAAAAATATAATAAAAGGAGAGAGGAGTAGGTTAGGCCCACATGGTCAAAATAAACAATGAAGGCACCTGACTCCACCCAGCATTGCTTCCATATAAGCAAGAAGGGATCTTTCTCTCCCAAGGCCTTTGTTGCAAGCACCAAGGCTTATGAATCATGCACATTCTTTGTGTGTGACTAAGCCTTGTCGCCCACCAGTGAGTTTGGTATGCCTCTCCCTCGCCCGGCCAGAAGTCATAACCAAACCAATATCATCATGCCACCGATGCAGCGGCAATTCTGAACTCTATCCTCAAAGCTGCCGGTCAAGTAAACTCAGGAATACGCAAAGGTCCTATAAAAAAGAGAAAAAGTAAAGAAAAAAAAAGCTAAAAAAAGTGGTAAAGGAAAGGAGGAACATCCTCCTTTACACCTTTGTGACCACTAAGGCCCATGGTCCATATACACTACCTGTGTGTATCACCTAAGCCTTGTGGCCGCTTTGAGATGGATCATCAAGCTACCACCGCGAGAGTTTCAATATTACGGCCTTCATGCGCGGTTGGTACACACACACACTCGGGTATGCAAAGGTAATCAATCACCAATCCTTTTACTCATACTTATCTCCATATAAAAAAATCCATGCTTTCTTTGTTTATGAAATACGCCTTGGGTTTGGATGTATTTTCATTCTAGAGTGTGATACATCCATTGGTCTTTTAAATCAAGCATGGTGCTTGGGTTAAAAAGACCTTCTTTAATCAAATTTTGACATGGTGTTGAAATTTGATTAATGAACCCAGAGTCGACATCATAAACATTTGAATTATTTCATGATAGAGATAAGTCAAGGCTAGACACGCATTGCATTTTTTTATCTTAGCCTTGTTTGAGTACAAAAAAGTTCGGTGAAGTTTATGTCCTCCCTTGACAACAATATCTTCAAAAAAAAAAATAATAATAAAAATAAAAAAAAAAAAATAACCAAGTTGCTCAATTGCTCCTTCCTCGCATATGTTTTGAATTAAGGTAATCACAAAGGATGGTAAGTCCACTCGTGAATCTACCATATACTAACCATGCAGGAAAAGCCAAAAGCACGGGGTAAAACCCCGATCCGATGGGCTTCGAGCTAGCTTGGGGAGGACCAAAACATGGTAATGAGAACCTTTCACTCCCATCCTTTTGCGTTACCATGCAAAAAAAAAAAAATTGTTCACCTCTCAAAGTCTTCACCTCCTTTGGATGAATCTTGTTTTCAATTCATGCTTCCATTTCCTATGCGGTAATTTGCGGTGGTTTGGAAGTCGTGATCATTTAGCCGATGATCCTACTTCCATAGACTTTTTGAATTGAGCATGGTGCTTAGGTCAAAAAGTCTACCTTAATCGAATTAGACATGGAGTCGAGTTTGATTATTGAAACAAAACTACTAGTGTAGAATTTGGTCGACCATATGGACTACCCCTGCAGAAATTATCAAATTCAAGAGGGTGTCCCGGAGATGACAATGGAGAACAGATCTTGTCGAGGTGAACCAAAAAAAATGAAAATGAATAATAAACCTTTCAAACCCCGAAAGTATGTTTGTCCCGTTTCCAAGATCATCATAAGACAAGCTTGGGGGAGTCCCCTATCGCACTCAAAGAAGATGCAAGATCAAACCATGCGTGCACAAGGCTAGCAACATTCCTAACCGAAGGTAAGTCAAGAAGCTAGCTTGGGGAAGATACTCCCACAAAGGTAACTCGTATCTCACATTCCATTCAGTTAATTTCTTATCTTATAAGAATGATGAGATATGAGAATAAAAAAAAAGAGGGGAAGAAGAGAAAGAGAGAGAGGAGATTTATTCCACTCCATATATATGTGTTATAGAAATGTTTAGCTTTAATCCCTTGTTGAAATGATGAATAGTTGCTCTGTCTTATGTTTTGCCTGTGCCTAGTTTATAACTTGAATTTCTCTAAAAGTTTGGGTTTAGTGGCTAAGTCTTAAAACTCATCTTGAAAAACCTGATTCATGTGGGTTGCATAAGCTCAGTCTAAGTTGTTGCCAAATATGATATGGTACAAATAGATTTGCTATGATTTCGTTCAAGAGAGAAACTTGACATCCGGGAATCTAATTTGAAGAAAAGAGAAAAGATATGGGCTATGCTAAAAAAAAGAGATGAAAAATGGACACGTGTCCGAGGGGAGTAGAGCCCACATCTCCAAAAAAAAAGAAATAAAAAAAAAAAGAAAGAAAAAAAGAGAGGAAATAAAAGACAAAAGTCTAGGCGAGTAGAGCCCACCTCTCCAAGAAAAAATTATTATATAGTAATAAAGCCCATACTTTCTCGAAAAACAAATATAATCTAAATAAATAACCTGGATGCAAAAAGTTGATCAAAAGAATGAATGAATAGTATTTCTATTATAACCATTCTATCGGCAACCGCCCAAGACTCGGAGACGACTAACAAGCCCCGCTACGATGAAAGGTAATAAAAGATGAGTAAAGATGTGCCATTTTATTCAAACTATAGTAGAACTTTTTGTTATAACCCCGGCAGGTGAGATGTAATCGGCATAGAAGCAACTCCCCGATCAACAACCAAGTACTTATCTTTTGCTCAGGGCGCAAAAGGGTAAGCTTGGGGAGTTTGTTGATGGTCACTAACGACACATTTTTAAGGTCAACATTCTACCAATAAGGGGTTGAAACTATACCTTACTACACACATATACATTTATTATTGACATAATTCCACTTGTAGTGCCGAAATAATGTTTTGCGGGATTTATATACAAAGCAAGTGGAAAATGCACCAAAAGGCGCATCGGGAAAGCGTACTCAGAACATCTTTCACCCCAATGGAAATGAGCCCAACACGATGCAAACTGGACCCGAGCAAAGCGGCGTGGGATGACTTTTTCAGACCCAACACAGCCCACACGCCAAAGCTCGGGCCTAGCGGGGCCCGTGACGGCTAAGGTGCGCCAAGCACCCACTTTGGTGCCGATTCCGCCCAAACTTGGCGAGGCGGTGCAATAAGTGTCAAAAAACGCGGTTCTCATGTTGGTGGCAGGTGCACCGCATCCGACGCCCGAGATGGTCGGTTTGGGGGGAATCTAGCACTTAGGCCCCTCTCCCACTAGTATAAGTAGCCCCTCACCTCCCTCTCTCAACACACACCACACAAGAGAGCCACTCTACTTCTTCTTCTTCTTTGTAGGTTAGTAGTAGTAGAATAAAGGAGAAAGGCAATGAGCTATCTTGAGAGCTTGGGCATCTTGTATCTTTCGGTATGAACAATATCAAGAGTTCCATTTTGTTCTTGCTCTCATTTTATCAATAGTCATGTTCTTGAATTAGAGCAAAGTTCTTTTGATATAATCTTGGTTGATGAACTAGTCTATAGTTCCTATATCATGATCTTGTCTTTTAGAACATCGTGCTTAATCTATCATACATACATGTTTAGACCAAGAGCTAGATCGATATGATGAGTTCTACCTAGAGTTAGACTTGGTTGATGTTGGGTTCTTGGGATTGATAGTCGTTCCTTTGGGGCGGCTCTAGTAGAAGGACCCGGGGGCGGGTAAGCCTTGTTAACACACTAGAGTGATAATCACTAGTGTAGACGTGGTGTCTAGACTAGGGGTTGCCTATCTTTTGTGGCGCACCCCACGGTTGAGGGGTAGGCGGCCGGGTTGTGACTTGACCTTGTCCGTCCCTTTGTAATCCCCCACGTTCGGGTGTGGCGCGGCGCACTTAGGACATCGCCCTTTGGGCGTGGCCGGTGTCCCGAAGTAATTCAGCAGAGACCTTGGCTATCTTGACTTAGAATCTCTAACAAGAAAACATGTGTGTATCTACTATCTTGACATGACTATCTAGAATATGCCTCGCTCCATATTAGACTTATTCTTTTATTCATTCTTTTACTCTTATCCTTGAGATTGGCTTGAGTGTGTGTGTCAAGTTATCCTACTACCTATCCGATTTTACCCCTATTATGAGCATTGGTCTATTATACTTTCGTGTTATCTTGACCATGTCTGAATTAGAGACTTTTACACCATGCCTTTCTTTGGGAAAAATATAAATAACGATACCTCGAATACTTCGGGTGAAATGCTACAACGGTATTTCCGTGCGCTTGCGGACTTGTTCTCAGAACGTTGCGAGAATACCAAAGACATTTCTAAGCGTGATTGCCTTTTTGGTGATTGCGTTAAGAAATGTCAACAAGCATTTCTCGGCGCCGTTGACGGGAAGGCGTTGGTTAAAGGAATGATCTAATAGGACATGTTCATTATAATATGCATGTGTAGTGACCATTGTTCATCTTAGGTTTATCTAAAAAAATCTTATAAATAAAAAGCGAGGACATGTTATCAAGTTAGTATGCACCTTCGGGTATTCTTGTCGCTAACCATTTCAGGTGGAGACTAAGAAGAACAAAGGGCACGCGACGCTTGAAAACATGGAGGCTAAATCGATCAATAAGAAAACTTTGATGCTCTTGGGCGGTGGAACGCACTCAAAAGGAGACGACCTTGCACACTTGACTTTTCACGAAAGTCCAAGTGTGAGAGGGAGGACGGTGATAATATCAAGTTCCACATTACAAGGATCATAAAAAAGAGAAGTGAAAAAAAGAAAAAAAAAAAGAGAGATAAATAAGAGATTAGCCTCCCCTTGCTATAAAAGGAAAAAAAAAAAAAGGGTTGAAAAAAAAAGAGCTATATATAGGGAAAAAAAAAAGAAGTGTTATTGAAAAAAACCCTAAAAAAATGGTTGTTAAAAAAAGAAGAAAAAAATATAATAAAAGGAGAGAGGAGTAGGTTAGGCCCACATGGTCAAAATAAACAATGAAGGCACCGACTCCACCCAAAGATTGCTTCCATATAAGCAAGAAGGGATCTTTCTCTCCCAAGGCCTTTGTTGCAAGCACCAAGGCTTATGAATCATGCACATTCTTTGTGTGTGACTAAGCCTTGTCGCCCACTGAAAGTGAGTTTGGTATGCCTCCCTCTTTCCGGCCAGAAGTCATAACCAAACCAATATCATCATGCCACCGACGCAGCAATTCTCGAACTCTATCCTCAAGCTGCCGGTCAAGTAAACTCAGGTACGCAAAGGTCCTATAAAAAAAAGAGAGAAAAAGTAAAGAAAAAAAAGCTAAAAAAAAAGTGGTAAAGGAAAGGAGGAACATCCTCCTTTACACCTTTGTGACCACTAAGGCCCATGGTCCATATACACTACCTATGTGTATCACCTAAGCCTTGTGGCCCGCCCCGAGATGGATCATCAAGCTACCACCGCGAGAGTTTCAATATTCTCGCCTTCATGCGCGGTTGGTACACACACACTCAGGTATGCAAAGGTAATCAATCACCAATCCTTTTTACTCATACTTATCTCCATATAAAAAAAATCCATGCTTTCTTTGTTTATGAAATACGCCTTGGGTTTGGATGTATTTTCATTCTAGAGTGTGATACATCCATTGGTCTTTTAAATCAAGCATGGTGCTTGGGTTAAAAGACCTTCTTTAATCAAATTTTGACATGGTGTTGAAATTTGATTAATGAACCCGAGTCGACATCATAAACATTTGAATTATTTCATGATAGAGATAAGTCAAGGCTAGACACGCATTGCATTTTTTATCTTAGCCTTGTTTGAGTACAAAAAGTTCGTGAAGTTTATGTCCTCCCTTGACAACAATATCTTCAAAAAAAAAAAAATAATAATAAAAATAAAAATAAAAATAACCAAGCTGCTCAATTGCTCCTTCCCGCATATGTTTTGAATTAAGGTAATCACAAAGGATGGTAAGTCCACTTTCGTGAATCTACCATATACTAACCATGCAGAAAAGCCAAAAGCACGGGGTAAAACCCCCGATCCGATGGGCTTCGAGCTAGCTTGGGGAGGACCAAAACATGGTAATGAGAACCTTTCACCGCCATCCTTTTGCGTTACCATGCAAAAAAAAATTGTTCACCTCTCAAAGTCTTCACCTCCTTTGATGAATCTTGTTTTCAATTCATGCTTCCATTTCCTATGCCGGTATGTTGCGGTTTGGAAGTCGTGATCATTTAGCCGATGATCCTACTTCCATAGACTTTTGAATTGAGCATGGTGCTTAGGTCAAAAAAGTCTACCTTAATCAGATTAGACATGGAGTCGAGTTTGATTATTGAAACAAAACTACTAGTGTAGAATTTGGTCGACCATATGGACTAACCCCGCAGAAATTATCAAATTCAAGAGGATGTCAACCAATCACCGGGAAGAAGAAAAGCTATCAATCACACGAAGGTGATGATCCAAACACCAAGACAATGAACAAGTCGATTTGTTCACCCGGAGTTCACTTGTACACCGACAAGCTACTCTCCTTGTGCCGACCAACACAAGGATGGTGTTTGAGATAGGGCGGTGCCCCTTGCTAGCCTCAACACACCACTCACAAGTGAGGTACCCAAGACACGAGCAATGTATTCCTTGCACTTTATCTTCCCGACGAGGAGTGCGTGATCCTCTCACAATTTCGCCTCGGGAGGTGGCCAAGAAACAATCTCCTCTTCTTGCCAACAACTCCACCAAATCACCAAGCCGGCTAGGAGCGGTGTCTCCAAGAGCAAAAGGAAACCCACCGTCTCACAACGATCCCCAAGTGCCTCTAGATGCAAGAACTCGATGCAAATGCACTTGGATCAACTCTTCTCTCAAGAATGAAGCTCAAATCAAGAATGAGAGAGGAGGAGGCTTCCTTGCTTGCTCTAGAGTGTTTGGAATGATTCAAATGACCAAGAGAGAGAGCATGAGGCAGCTAAGGGGGTATAAATAGGCCACACCATGAAATGTGGTGGTTGGGGAGAAACCCATGGTTTCTGCAGCCTGACCGGGCGAGATCGACCGGACTCACCAGTGAGTCCGGTCGGTGGGTCCCGGTCACAACCGACATGACCCAAACAAAGGCTTGAACCCCCCCGACCGCGTGGCCTGTAGCACTGTTGACGGTCACTAACGACACATTTTTAACGTCAACATTCTACCAATAAGGGGTTGAAACTATACCTTACTACACACATATACATTTATTATTGACATAATTCCACTTGTAGTGCCGAAATAATGTTTTGCAGGATTTATATACAAAGCAAGTGGAAAATGCACCAAAAGGCGCCTTACGGGAAAGCGTGCTTTTAACATCTTTTCACCCCAATGGAAATGAGCCCAACACGATGCAAACTGGACCGAGCAAACGGCGTGGGACGACTTTTCAGACCCAACACAGCCCACCTGCCAAAGCTCAGGCCCAGCGGGGCCCAGACGGCTAAGGTGCGCCCGCACCCACTTTGGTGCCGATTCGGCCCAAACTTGGCGAGGCGGTGCAATAAGTGTCAAAAACGTCGGTTCTCATGTTGGTGGCAGGTGCACTGCATCCGGACGCCCGAGAGATGGTCGGTTTGGGGAATCTAGCACTTAGGCCCCTCTCCCACTAGTATAAGTAGCCCCCTCACCTCCTCTCTCAACACACACCACACAAGAGAGCCACTCTACTTCTTCTTCTTCTTTGTAGGTTAGTAGTAGTAGAATAAAGGAGAAAGGCAATGAGCTATCTTGGAGAGCTTGGGCATCTTGTATCTTTTCGGTATGAATAATATCAAGAGTTCCATTTTGTTCTTGCTCTCATTTTATCAATAGTCATGTTCTTGAATTAGAGCAAAGTTCTTTTGATATAATCTTGGTTGATGAACTAGTCTATAGTTCCTATATCATGATCTTGTCTTTTTAGAACATCGTGCTTAATCTATCATACATACATGTTTAGACCAAGAGCTAGATCGATATGATGAGTTCTACCTAGAGTTAGACTTGGTTGATGTTGGGTTGCGGGATTGATAGTCGTTCCTTTGGGCGGCGCTCTAGTAGAAGGACCCAGGGGACGGGTAAGCCTTGTTAACACACTAGAGTGATAATCACTAGTGTAGACGTGGTGTCTAGACTAGGGGTTGCCTATCTTTTTGTGGCGCACCCCACGGTTGAGGGGGTAGGCGGCTGGGTTGTGACAGCCTTGTCCGTCCCTTGTAATCCCCCACGTTCGGGTGTGGCGCTACAAGAATTGCCGGACACGCCCTTTGGGCGGCGGTGCCCAAGTAATTCAGCGAGACCTTGGCTATCTTGACTTAGAATCTCTAACAAGAAAACATGTGTGTATCTACTATCTTGACATGACTATCTAGAATATGCCCCGCTCCATATTAGACTTATTCTTTTATTCATTCTTTTACTCTTATCCTTGAGATTGGCTTGAGTGTGTGTGTCAAGTTATCCTACTACCTATCCGATTTTACCCCTATTATGAGCATTGGTCTATTATACTTTCGTGTTATCTTGACCATGTCTGAATTAGAGACTTTTACACCATGCCTTTCTTTTTGGGAAAAATATAAATAACGATACCCCCCGAATACTTCGGGTGAAATGCTACAACGGTATTTCCGTGCGCTTATGACTTGTTCTCAGAACGTTGCGAATCACCAGCCAGACATTTCTAAGCGTGATTGCCTTTTTGGTGATTGCGTTAAGAAATGTCAACAAGCATTTCGGCGCCGTTGACGGGAAGGCGTTGGTTAAAGGAATGATCTAATAGGACATGTTCATTATAATATGCATGTGTAGTGACCATTGTTCATCTTAGGTTTATCTAAAAAATCTTATAAATAAAAAGCGAGGACATGTTATCAAGTTAGTATGCACCTTCGGGTATTCTTGTCGCTAACCATTTCAGGTGGAGACTAAGAAGAACAAAGGGCACGCGACGCTTGAAAACATGGAGGCTAAATCGATCAATAAGAAAACTTTGATGCTCTTGGGCGGTGGAACGCACTCAAAAGGAGACCACGACCTTGCACACTTGACTTTTTCACGAAAGTCCAAGTGTGAGAGGGAGGACGGTGATAATATCAAGTTCCACGTACAAGGGGATCATAAAAAAAAAGAGAAGTGAAAAAAAAAGAAAAAAAAAGAGAGATAAATAAGAGATTAGCCTCCCCTTGCTATAAAAGGAAAAGAAAAAAAAAGGGTTGAAAAAAAAAGAGCTATATATAGGAAAAAAAAAAAAAGAAGTGTTATTGAAAAAACCCTAAAAAAATGGTTGTTAAAAAAAAAAGAAAAAAAATATAATAAAAGGAGAGAGGAGTAGGTTAGGCCCACATGGTCAAAATAAACAATGAAGGCACCCGACTCCACCCAAAGCATTGCTTCCATATAAGCAAGAAGGGATCTTTCTCTCCCAAGGCCTTTGTTGCAAGCACCAAGGCTTATGAATCATGCACATTCTTTGTGTGTGACTAAGCCTTGTCGCCCACTGAGTGAGTTTGGTATGCCTCCCGCCTCCCGGCCGGAAGTCATAACCAAACCAATATCATCATGCCACCGACGCTAAAGCAATTCTGAACTCTATCCTCAAGCTGCCGGTCAAGTAAACTCAGGTACGCAAAGGTCCTATAAAAAAAAAGAGAAAAAGTAAAGAAAAAAAAGCTAAAAAAAAAGTGGTAAAGGAAAGGAGGAACATCCTCCTTTACACCTTTGTGACCACTAAGGCCCATGGTCCATATACACTACCTATGTGTATCACCTAAGCCTTGTGGCCCGCCTGAGATGGATCATCAAGCTACCACCGCGAGAGTTTCAATATTCTGGCCTTCATGCGCGGTTGGTACACACACACTCAGGTATGCAAAGGTAATCAATCACCAATCCTTTTTACTCATACTTATCTCCATATAAAAAAATCCATGCTTTCTTTGTTTATGAAATACGCCTTGGGTTTGGATGTATTTTCATTCTAGAGTGTGATACATCCATTGGTCTTTTAAATCAAGCATGGTGCTTGGGTTAAAAGACCTTTAATCAAATTTTGACATGGTGTTGAAATTTGATTAATGAACCCAGAGCCGACATCATAAACATTTGAATTATTTCATGATAGAGATAAGTCAAGGCTAGACCTGCATTGCATTTTTTATCTTAGCCTTGTTTGAGTACAAAAAGTTCGGTGAAGTTTATGTCCTCCCTTGACAACAATATCTTCAAAAAAAAATAATAATAAAAATAAAAAAAAAAAATAACCAAGCTGCTCAATTGCTCCTTCCCGCATATGTTTTGAATTAAGGTAATCACAAAGGATGGTAAGTCCACTCGTGAATCTACCATATACTAACCATGCAGAAAAGCCAAAAGCACGGGGTAAAACCCCGATCCGATGGGCTTCGAGCTAGCTTGGGGAGGACCAAAACATGGTAATGAGAACCTTTCTTTGCCATCCTTTTGCGTTACCATGCAAAAAAAAAAAAATTGTTCACCTCTCAAAGTCTTCACCTCCTTTGGATGAATCTTGTTTTCAATTCATGCTTCCATTTCCTATGCCAAGATGTTGCGGTTTTGGAAGTCGTGATCATTTAGCCGATGATCCTACTTCCATAGACTTTTTGAATTGAGCATGGTGCTTAGGTCAAAAAGTCTACCTTAATCGATTAGACATGGAGTCGAGTTTGATTATTGAAACAAAACTACTAGTGTAGAATTTGGTCGACCATATGGACTAACCCCCTGCAGAAATTATCAAATTCAAGAGGATGTCAACCAATCACCGGGAAGAAGAAAAGCTATCAATCACACGAAGGTGATGATCCAAACACCAAGACAATGAACAAGTCGATTTGTTCACCCGGAGTTCACTTGTACACCGACAAGCTACTCTCCGGTTGTGCCGACCAACACAAGGATGGTGTTTGAGATAGGCGGTGCCCTTGCTAGCCTCAACACACCACTCACAAGTGAGGTACCCAAGACACGAGCAATGTATTCCTTGCACTTTATCTTCCCGACGAGGAGGCGTGATCCTCTCACAATTTCGCCCGAGGTGGCCAAGAAACAATCTCCTCTTCTTGCCAACAACTCCACCAAATCACCAAGCCGGCTAGGAGCGGTGTCTCCAAGAGCAAAAGGAAACCCACCGTCTCACAACGATCCCCAAGTGCCTCTAGATGCAAGAACTCGATGCAAATGCACTTGGATCAACACTTCTCTCAAGAATGAAGCTCAAATCAAGAATGAGAGAGGAGGAGGCTTCCTTGCTTGCTCTAGAGTGTTTGGAATGATTCAAATGACCAAGAGAGAGAGCATGAGGCAGCTAAGGGGGTATAAATAGGCCACACCATGAAATGTGGTGGTTGGGGAGAAACCCATGGTTTTGCGCTGACTCGATGCCAAGACCGACCGGACTCACCCGGTGAGTCCGGTCGGTGGGTCCGGTCACAACCGACATGACCCAAACGATTGCTTGAACCCCGGCTCGACGCGTTCCGTAGCAGCACCGTTGACGGTCACTAACGACACATTTTTAACGTCAACATTCTACCAATAAGGGGTTGAAACTATACCTTACTACACACATATACATTTATTATTGACATAATTCCACTTGTAGTGCCGAAATAATGTTTTGCAGGATTTATATACAAAGCAAGTGGAAAATGCACCAAAAGGCGCCTACTCGGGAAAGCGTACTTTGAACATCTTTCACCCCAATGGAAATGAGCCCAACACGATGCAAAACTGGACCGAGCAAACGGGCGTGGGGACGACTTTTTTCGTGACCCAACACAGCCCACCCGCCAAAGCTCGGGCCGGCCGGGCCCGGGACGGCTAAGGTGCGCCCGCACCCACTTTGGTGCCGATTCGGCCCAAACTTGGCGAGGCGGTGCAATAAGTGTCAAAAACGTCGGTTCTCATGTTGGTGGCAGGTGCACTGCATCTGGACGCCCGAGAGATGGTCGGTTTGGGGGAATCTAGCACTTAGGCCCCTCTCCCACTAGTATAAGTAGCCCCCTCACCTCCTCTCTCAACACACACCACACAAGAGAGCCACTCTACTTCTTCTTCTTCTTTGTAGGTTAGTAGTAGTAGAATAAAGGAGAAAGGCAATGAGCTATCTTGGAGAGCTTGGGCATCTTGTATCTTTCGGTATGAATAATATCAAGAGTTCCATTTTGTTCTTGCTCTCATTTTATCAATAGTCATGTTCTTGAATTAGAGCAAAGTTCTTTTGATATAATCTTGGTTGATGAACTAGTCTATAGTTCCTATATCATGATCTTGTCTTTTAGAACATCGTGCTTAATCTATCATACATACATGTTTAGACCAAGAGCTAGATCGATATGATGAGTTCTACCTAGAGTTAGACTTGGTTGATGTTGGGTTGCGGGATTGATAGTCGTTCCTTCGGGGCGGCGCTCTAGTAGAAGGACCCCGGGGACGGGTAAGCCTTGTTAACACACTAGAGTGATAATCACTAGTGTAGACGTGGTGTCTAGACTAGGGGTTGCCTATCTTTTGTGGCGCACCCCACGGTTGAGGGGGTAGGCGGCTGGGTTGTGACAGCCTTGTCCGTCCCTTGTAATCCCCCCACGTTCGGGTGTGGCGCGGCGCAATTGCCGGACACTGTCCTTTGGGCGTGGGCCGGTGCCCGAAGTAATTCAGCAGAGACCTTGGCTATCTTGACTTAGAATCTCTAACAGTAAAACATGTGTGTATCTACTATCTTGACATGACTATCTAGAATATGCCTGCTCCATATTAGACTTATTCTTTTATTCATTCTTTTACTCTTATCCTTGAGATTGGCTTGAGTGTGTGTGTCAAGTTATCCTACTACCTATCCGATTTTACCCCTATTATGAGCATTGGTCTATTATACTTTCGTGTTATCTTGACCATGTCTGAATTAGAGACTTTTACACCATGCCTTTCTTTGGGAAAAATATAAATAACGATACCCTGAATACTTCCGGGTGAAATGCTACAACGGTATTTCCGTGCGCTTGCGGACTTGTTCTGTAAACGTTGCAGAATACCAACAGACATTTCTAAGCGTGATTGCCTTTTTGGTGATTGCGTTAAGAAATGTCAACAAGCATTTCTGGCGCCGTTGACGGGGAAGGCGTTGGTTAAAGGAATGATCTAATAGGACATGTTCATTATAATATGCATGTGTAGTGACCATTGTTCATCTTAGGTTTATCTAAAAAAAATCTTATAAATAAAAAGCGAGGACATGTTATCAAGTTAGTATGCACCTTCGGGTATTCTTGTCGCTAACCATTTCAGGTGGAGACTAAGAAGAACAAAGGGGCACGCGACGCTTGAAAACATGGAGGCTAAATCGATCAATAAGAAAAACTTTGATGCTCTTGGGCGGTGGAACGCACTCAAAAGGAGACCTCGACCTTGCACACTTGACTTTTTTTCACGAAAGTCCAAGTGTGAGAGGGAGGACGGTGATAATATCAAGTTCCACGTACAAAGGGATCAAAAAAAAAAAAGAGAAGTGAAAAAAAAAAAAAAAGAGAGATAAATAAGAGATTAGCCTCCCCTTGCTATAAAAGGAAAAGAAAAAAAAAGGGTTGAAAAAAAAAAGAGCTATATATAGGGAAAAAAAAAGAAGTGTTATTGAAAAAAACCCTAAAAAAATGGTTGTTAAAAAAAGAAGAAAAAAATATAATAAAAGGAGAGAGGAGTAGGTTAGGCCCACATGGTCAAAATAAACAATGAAGGCACCTCGACTCCACCCAAAGATTGCTTCCATATAAGCAAGAAGGGATCTTTCTCTCCCAAGGCCTTTTGTTGCAAGCACCAAGGCTTATGAATCATGCACATTCTTTGTGTGTGACTAAGCCTTGTCGCCCACCTGAGTGAGTTTGGTATGCCTCCCTCTGCTCCGGCCAGGAAGTCATAACCAAACCAATATCATCATGCCACCGACGCAGCAATTCTGAACTCTATCCTCAAGCTACCGGTCAAGTAAAACTCAGTGCACGCAAAGGTCCTATAAAAAAAGAGAGAAAAAAAGTAAAAGAAAAAAAGCTAAAAAAAGTGGTAAAGGAAAGGAGGAACATCCTCCTTTACACCTTTTGACCACTAAGGCCCATGGTCCATATACACTGTGTATGTATCACCTAAGCCTTGTGGCCCGCCCTCGAGATGGATCATCAAGCTACCACCGCGAGAGTTTCAATATTCTCGGCCTTCATGCGCGGTTGGTACACACACACTCAGGTATGCAAAGGTAATCAATCACCAATCCTTTTTACTCATACTTATCTCCATATAAAAAAAATCCATGCTTTCTTTGTTTATGAAATACGCCTTTGGGTTTGGATGTATTTTCATTCTAGAGTGTGATACATCCATTGGTCTTTTTAAATCAAGCATGGTGCTTAAGTTAAAAAAGACCTTCTTTAATCAAATTTTGACATGGTGTTGAAATTTGATTAATGAACCCAGAGCTGACATCATAAACATTTGAATTATTTCATGATAGAGATAAGTCAAGGCTAGACCTGCATTGCATTTTTTATCTTAGCCTTGTTTGAGTACAAAAGTTAGGTGAAGTTTATGTCCTCCCTTGACAACAATATCTTCAAAAAAAAATAATAATAAAAATAAAAAATAAAAAAAAACCAAGCTGCTCAATTGCTCCTTCCCGCATATGTTTTGAATTAAGGTAATCACAAAGGATGGTAAGTCCACTCGTGAATCTACCATATACTAACCATGCAGGAAAAGCCAAAAGCACGGGGGTAAAACCCCGATCCGATGGGCTTCGAGCTAGCTTGGGGGAGGACCAAAACATGGTAATGAGAACCTTTCACTCCCATCCTTTTGCGTTACCATGCAAAAAAAAAAAAATTGTTCACCTCTCAAAGTCTTCACCTCCTTTGGATGAATCTTGTTTTCAATTCATGCTTCCATTTCCTATGCCAAGATATGTTGCGGTTTTGGAAGTCGTGATCATTTAGCCGATGATCCTACTTCCATAGACTTTTGAATTGAGCATGGTGCTTAGGTCAAAAAGTCTACCTTAATCAGATTAGACATGGAGTCGAGTTTGATTATTGAAACAAAACTACTAGTGTAGAATTTGGTCGACCATATGGACTAACCCCTGCAGGAAATTATCAAATTCAAGAGGATGTCAACCAATCACCGGGAAGAAGAAAAGCTATCAATCACACGAAGGTGATGATCCAAACACCAAGACAATGAACAAGTCGATTTGTTCACCCGGAGTTCACTTGTACACCGACAAGCTACTCTCCGGTTGTGCCGACCAACACAAGGATGGTGTTTGAGATAGGCGGTGCCCTTGCTAGCCTCAACACACCACTCACAAGTGAGGTACCCAAGACACGAGCAATGTATTCCTTGCACTTTATCTTCCCGACGAGGAGTGCGTGATCCTCTCACAATTTCGCCCGGAGGTGGCCAAGAAACAATCTCCTCTTCTTGCCAACAACTCCACCAAATCACCAAGCCGGCTAGGAGCGGTGTCTCCAAGAGCAAAAGGAAACCCACCGTCTCACAACGATCCCCAAGTGCCTCTAGATGCAAGAACTCGATGCAAATGCACTTGGATCAACTCTTCTCTCAAGAATGAAGCTCAAATCAAGAATGAGAGAGGAGGAGGCTTCCTTGCTTGCTCTAGAGTGTTTGGAATGATTCAAATGACCAAGAGAGAGAGCATGAGGCAGCTAAGGGGGTATAAATAGGCCACACCATGAAATGTGGTGGTTGGGGAGAAACCCATGGAGCCGCGCAGCTGACCGGGCAAAGACTGACCGGACTCACCCAGTGAGTCCGGTCGGTGGGTCCGGTCACAACCGACATGACCCAAACAGTGCTTGAACCCCCGGCCTGACCGCGTCTGGTAGCACTGTTGACGGTCACTAACGACACATTTTTAACGTCAACATTCTACCAATAAGGGGTTGAAACTATACCTTACTACACACATATACATTTATTATTGACATAATTCCACTTGTAGTGCCGAAATAATGTTTTGCAGGATTTATATACAAAGCAAGTGGAAAATGCACCAAAAGGCGCCTTTCGGGAAAGCGTATTTCGTAACATCTTTCACCCCAATGGAAATGAGCCCAACACGATGCAAAACCGGACCGAGCAAACGGCGTGGGACGACTTTTCAGACCAACACAGCCCACACCAAAGCTCGAGGGGCCAGCCCGGGGCCCAGACGGGCTAAGGTGCGCCCAAGACCCACTTTGTGCCGATTCGCCCAAACTTGGCGAGGCGGTGCAATAAGTGTCAAAAACGTCGGTTCTCATGTTGGTGGCGGGTGCACTGCATCCTGGGACGCCCGAGAGATGGTCGGTTTGGGGAATCTAGCACTTAGGCCCCTCTCCCACTAGTATAAGTAGCCCCCTCACCTCCTCTCTCAACACACACCACACAAGAGAGCCACTCTACTTCTTCTTCTTCTTTGTAGGTTAGTAGTAGTAGAATAAAGGAGAAAGGCAATGAGCTATCTTGGAGAGCTTGGGCATCTTGTATCTTTCGGTATGAATAATATCAAGAGTTCCATTTTGTTCTTGCTCTCATTTTATCAATAGTCATGTTCTTGAATTAGAGCAAAGTTCTTTTGATATAATCTTGGTTGATGAACTAGTCTATAGTTCCTATATCATGATCTTGTCTTTTAGAACATCGTGCTTAATCTATCATACATACATGTTTAGACCAAGAGCTAGATCGATATGATGAGTTCTACCTAGAGTTAGACTTGGTTGATGTTGGGTTGCGGGATTGATAGTCGTTCCTTCGGGGCGGCGCTCTAGTAGAAGGACCCCGGGGACGGGTAAGCCTTGTTAACACACTAGAGTGATAATCACTAGTGTAGACGTGGTGTCTAGACTAGGGGTTGCCTATCTTTTGTGGCGCACCCCACGGTTGAGGGGGTAGGCGGCCGGGTTGTGACTTGCCTTGTCCGTCCCTTGTAATCCCCCACGTTCGGGTGTGGCGCTGGCAAGAATTGCCGGACACACGCCCTTTGGCGTGGGCGGTGCCCGAAGTAATTCAGCAGAGACCTTGGCTATCTTGACTTAGAATCTCTAACAGTAAAACATGTGTGTATCTACTATCTTGACATGACTATCTAGAATATGCCTGCTCCATATTAGACTTATTCTTTTATTCATTCTTTTTACTCTTATCCTTGAGATTGGCTTGAGTGTGTGTGTCAAGTTATCCTACTACCTATCCGATTTTACCCCTATTATGAGCATTGGTCTATTATACTTTCGTGTTATCTTGACCATGTCCGAATTAGAGACTTTTACACCATGCCTTCCTTTGGGAAAAATATAAATAACGATACCCTCGAATACTTCCCGTGAAATGCTACAACGGTATTTCCGCGCGCGCTGCGGACTTGTTCGTAGAACGCTGCAGAATCACCAACAGACATTTCTAAGCGTGATTGCCTTTTGGTGATTGCGTTAAGAAATGTCAACACGCACATCCGATCGATGCTTCCGGTCAGCACCCGGCGTCCGGTCGGTAAGCGTCCGTCGCCCTCGGCCAAAACCGAAGAAAACATGCTCTCCGGGCCGGACGCGATCACCGGTGAAGGCGTCCGGTCACTTCCTCGTGCTTCCGGTCAGTGAGTCCGGTCACTGACTGAGCTGTGAAAATCCGTCGTTTTGTTGTCGTTCCTTCGCCCTTGCTCCAAACCGACTTCCGCCACTTGTTTCTTGTTGCCGACACGTCGAAGAACACCTCGACACCATGTGTTAGCATTTTCGAAATCATTTTCGACAAGTAAGGAGTTAGCTCTTTAGGTTAGAATGCATGCATATGAATTTTGAACCTAAAGACACATGAGGATCGATATGTACGATAGTTTTCCCCTCTTTATAGTAGTCGCGGCTTATCGATCCTATAATCACCCACACCCTATATGGTGTCTTGGGTGTGAAATCAAAAAGCCCTATGGTTATACCTTTGCCTTGGGGTCAATTGATCTCCGAAACTCCACCGAGTTGTGCGCTTGATCATCTTTTGGATCACCTCGATCCATCCTCCATGATCACCATGCACTGGTCTCCGCACGACCAATCTCCAATCTAATTAAACACTTAGCATCGAGAGATTAGTCCTTAGGTGTCACTAATTAGCCAAAACCAAACTAGAGATCTTCAATCTCCTCCTTTTTGGTAATTGGTGACAACCCGCATAAAGGTTTTATGATTAATGTTTTTGAACATATCATGGTTGTCCAAGCATTTTGCTTACAATCATAGGATTGGACAATCATCATAGTTCGGTTTTGGTAGCATGAGCTCCCCTACATGTTTGCCACAAGTTTGGAACGAAGCATTGCATACATGTATGAATATTGACATTGAGGGTGAGCTATGTTACCAAAATGATGCTTAAGGTGAAAGAAATGGACCTTTGAAGCGTGATACCAATCGGAGTTGCGCCATTTTCACCATACAAACATCAAGGTAACTAGATTTTCATCAAAACTTAAAGTACCACATGAGATCACATTATAAGCAAGGTACATGAATTTAGAGCGGAATTTAGAAAATCTAGCTAGCTCCTATGCATGCTAGTTATTTAACCACTTGTAAAGCAACTTGTGAATCACTAAACTAGCATACATCACACAAGCATGTATATATGGAGTTTAAATACATGTGCAATGAGCAAGTCATATGTTAATGCACAATCAAATGCAACAAATTGTCTATGAGCTTGCTCCCCCTACTTGTGTGAATCACTTGTTAACTTCATGAACCTCATGAAAGATTTTCAAAAACATGTGAATTTTTAATTTTCCAAAACCTTTCATGCACTAATCTCTCCCCTTTGTCGACAATTTTCACAAAAGGTTTGACCATGTTGTGTTATGGAAGAGAGAATAGTGCTCAAATTTGGTCAAATTTGGATCACTTGTCAAACATATATTTCGGTTTGAACCAAAAGACAAGCTTCTTCACACCTCATGACAAGGGTTATCTTGCCTATGTTGAAGCATATGTGTGAAAAGATAGCCAAATTCAACACTTGAGATTGCAAGCCCATAAACATGTCATATGTCATCACTAGATCAAACAAGCATAAATAGCAATAGTGATGGCATACATACATTGAAATCCTTTGATTTTCCATGAATGCTTCCTAAGGCACAAGTTATATGTCTATATGTTCTAACAAGTCCTTAGATATCATGAATGCCATGTCAAACAATTTTACCATTGCTTTGCTTGAAGGAGAGGCATGTCATATATGTGGGGTGCATTCAACTCATGTTGGAGAAGTCAAGGATGTTCAACTCATTTCTTAGCTTGCAAAACCTCTTCTCATCTAGTGGCTTTGTAAAGATGTCGGCTAGTTGATCTTGGTGCCAATAGGTTGGATAGCAATGTCACCCTTTTGTTGATGATCTCTAATGAAGTGATGCCTTATGTCAATGTGCTTGGTTCTTGTATGTTGAACCGGTTTTGTGTCATCTTGCAAGCACTCTCATTGTCACAATATAAAGGCACATGATGGAAATCAAAACCATAATCCTTCAATGTTGATCTCATCCATAGCAATTGTGCACAACAACTACCAGCACTAATGTACTCGGCCTCGGCGGTTGAAAGTGTCACACCGGTTTGCTTCTTTGAGGACCAAGATACTAGAGATCTTCCAAGGAATTGACAAGTGCCACTTGTGCTTCTTCTATCAACCTTGCATCCCCCATAGTCGGAGTCCAAATATCCAATAAGCTCAAAGTTTGACCCCTTAGGATACCATAGCCCAACATTTTGTGTGTGCTTCAAGTACCTCAATATCCTCTTTGATGCGGTGAGATGACTCTCTCTAGGTGAGGATTGAAATCTTGCACACTTGCCAACACTAAACATCACATCGGGCCTAGAAGCGGTCACATAGAGTAAACTTCCAATCAATGACCTATAGTACCTTTGATCAACCATATTGCCACTCTCATCATTGTCCAAAGATCCATTGGTACCCATTGGTGTATTAATCCCCTTTGCATCTTGCATGCCAAACTTCTTCATCATGTCTCTAATGTATTTCCCTTGACTAATGAAGGTGCCATTCTTCATTTGCTTGATTTGAAGACCAAGGAAATATGTGAGCTCTCCGAGCATAGACATCTCAAACTCTTTTGCCATCATCTTGGCAAACTCTTCACAATATTCTTGATTTGTTGATCCAAAGATGATATCATCAATATATATTTGCATGACAAACAAATCCTTTCCAATCTTCTTAGTGAAGAGAGTAGTGTGGATACAGGATAACCAAAGAACTCTACTGAGTTGTTCGCAGGGTTCTATCCTAGCCTGCGGCCACAAACAACTCCCAGAAGGCAATGGAAGCATAGCTACGGTGACTTCTGTTGTAATTAGGATAGAACACTAGTCAGATTACCTTGTTTAGAGTTCGGGTGTTCGGTTCCTCTACGGACAACCCTCTCTCATATCGACTAGGATCGAAGCGAGTTCCTTGGCTCCTTAGACTATAAAAGGCAGCCAAGGAACACCTCGTGGGAGGAGAGCACGAACACATAGGACACAAGCTTGCCCTACGACCAAGCATTTGTAAGCTTCATAGCCGATTCCGGCTAACCCCATCAATCAAAAACAGGCTCACGCCGATTTGGGCGTAAAGGTCTTTACTCGATCCTTGATCGAGGGCCCCAACCAAGATAAAAACCCCCGCTCTCAATGTCACCGCGCAAACAAAACCGTCGGGCTCCAGGTTCATCGAGGCCCAAACAAACTGCCCGGTTCACCCCGTGGCAGGCTCTCGGTCGTAAAACATCGACAGCTGGCGCGCCAGGTAGGGGCTCTCGTCGAATTTCAGCATGAAAGTCCGGCGGACCACGACATCATGAGTACATCGGCGAGGAGGACAATCATCTTCGGAACATGGGCTTGCGAGATCGACGACGACGGCAAGACTCGAGCTGCATCATCGAGGAAACCAACACCGAAGAACCGAACTCGTCGAGAAGCTCCAAAGAATCGACGCTCACCGGCCACCTCGAAAAACGGAGAACAAGTTCGAAGCCTGCCCGAGTCACGCGCGGAAGGACCCAAACCCGAAACTAACACGGGAAGGTAGACAACGGGGCTCAAGTGCGGACTCGAAAGTAACTCAAAGAAAAACTCCTACCCCGACTCAGATAAGGGAAACTACTCCAACTCGGAAACCTTTTTCGACCAAGTCTATCTCAATTCGGGAAAAGAAGGTGAATTCGGATATAACCTTGGACACCAGTCCAGATTACCTTTTCAGTTTCCTACAGGACTACGCAACTCAGCGTTCGCGTATTCAAGGAGCGCCAAGACAACTCTCAAGAGAAGACTGGAGATTCCTTTAGAGGGCGCACAAAGAGGGCTCATCCTGATAAGAACCCTAGAGGAGTGCATCATCCACTGGCCAAGAACCCTCGATGGAGCCACTTGTCAGACAACGGCGGTGATCGGGAAAGACCAACACCGCAATTTCTACCCCAGACGGAAGGAGTGGCGGCCCAAGGCTAC
Organism: Hyparrhenia diplandra; assembly: GCA_015847255.1. NCBI lineage: Eukaryota > Viridiplantae > Streptophyta > Magnoliopsida > Poales > Poaceae > Hyparrhenia > Hyparrhenia diplandra. Next base: position 54,690 of record JADLZK010003614.1, read on the forward strand.
ATCCACTAAACAAGTCTTTATGGTGGCAATAGCTCGCGCCCCGCTTAACCGTCCAGATGCTCCTGACATCAGGTCCACTGACGAAGGCCTGTCCAATATCTCGGCGGACGAAAGAACCCTTGACGACGAAGGAGAATACCAACGTCAAGAAAGGCTGAAGAGGAACAAGCTAAAGGGAGGACGCCGAATCAGGGCAAACATACGCCTGCAAGCCATGAACAAATATCAAGTCGATCTACACGAAAGTACGAGAGGCAAGTCCGAAAGAGAAGCCGAGGACGACCGCAGTAACTCGAGAAAGGCTACAAGGGTTGATTGACCACGAAGACCGCTACGGACCTAAATGACGAGGAGAGGCTCATCAAGGAGGCCTTGCAGAAGGCTATCCGTGAAAGAGATCCCAGAACATCACAGTCAAAGGCGAACAGCTCTCACGCACCAAGAAGTCGATCCAACGTCTTCGAGAGGCTGGGAAGGCCAGAAGGCTCCAACAACTCCAGGCCGCCCCGGAGGGATGGTAGACAGTACCAGAGACCCCCGAGGGAAAGCCCCGCCCCAAGACCAAGCCGACGAGAAGAAGTCGCAGAATCAACGTATCGACCTACTGGAACTCATCCCAGAGAAGGGAGAACTTCAGGAAGACTCGAAGAAAGAACGACGGGAAGCTACGACAGATTTCCTTGCTTCGTAGAAAGATTGCAAGAGGTCAAGTTACCGCCAAAGTTCAAACCTTCAAACCACTCAAAATATGATGGGAAAACAGAGCTGAGACAATGGCTCAGAGTCTACTCACAATCCATAGAGCTGGCTGGAGGAGATGATGACGCAAAAGCCGTTTTCTTTCCCATGGCCCTAGAGGCTCTACCGCTCCAATGGTTCGACAAGATCGAAGAAGGCTCAATCAGATACTGGGAGGACTTGCAGAAAGCTTTCTGCGGCAACTCAGCGAGGAATCATCACCCATCCTATTACTCGAGCCGGTGAAAAGCCTCAAGCGAAGCGGGAGAATCCTTGAGAGACTACTACCGAAGATTTGGGGAGATGAGATCCCAAGTGCATGATATCATCGAAAAGGGGAAGTGATAGATGCCTTCGGCAATGGAATTTTCTCAAGATGGCAGTTCTCAGATTTCTACAAAGACAACCCAAGGACAAACGAGCAGTTCAAGCTTACTGTTGAGAAGATGATCGGAGCCGAAGAAAGAACTCGAGATCGCTTTCCAGAGAGAAAGAACTCAGAAGGCCCGAAGAAGGAGCAGAACAACTCTCAACAGCAAAAGAAGTGAGGACCAGACAACACTGTCGCAATGGCGGAAAAGTCAAAGAAACCATACAAGCAGAGGTTCAACAACAACAACAACAATGGCGACAGGAACAGAGGCAATATCAAGCTAGAAGACCTACCTTGCATCTATCACCCTGGAGCTCCGCGACATTTTTTTTTTTCGAAAAGCGCACTACATTCCGGGAAAAGTACAAGCGGAGGAAACAACTCTGCTCAAAAGGGGAACAACCAAGAAAACAGAGAAAAAACCAGCGAAGAGCCAAAGACGGGAGATTTCCAGAAAGCAACAAGATCTCTGAACGTCATATTGTTGGTATTTCATAGCATAAGCAGCAAAGTCCGCAAGCGCACGGAAAGTACCGTTGTAGCACTTCACCTAGAAGTATTCCAGGTATCGAATTTCCACAGGGAACGGGAGCTAAGTCTGTTCTTCTAGCTATCAAGGGTCAAGCATAGGAGGTGATCCAAGGAGCGAGGTGTTCTTTCAGCACTTAGGCAAAGTCAGGCTACTCTGTCTATTAATCGAGTATTACTTTAGGCATCCGGAGTGCACTTGGTCTGCCAAGCGATGCCGGCCTCTTGCTCTACTGCGCAACCGGACGTGGAGGAGTACAATGGGCGAATAGGGCTGTCACCACATATCCCCTACCTCACTACCGTGGATTGCGGAGCAAACGAGGGTGATTTATAACTTAGACACCACGTCTACGTTACTTGTCACTACTCTAGCGTTGGCCAGGAGATCCCATCTTTATCAGGGGTCCTCTACTAGAGCATTTACCATAGGGGCAAAAACAACAATCCCGTAATTCTCGATAAAATAAATGATAGCGTGAACTTAAGAATGATACTGAAAGTAAGACACGAATAACTTCCCAGGTCGTAGAAGTTACCCGTAGAGGTACAAGGTAGGGAGGCGGGAGCCGACGGATCCGGCACTCAGGCGGTCGAAAAAGACCACGGGGTCGCTACTCCTCTCTTCCTCTCTATCTTGCACTCTCTCTCTCTCCCTTTGAGTGTCTTGGCACTCTCTAAACCACCCCGAATGTGAGACTATGAATTGTGTTGGGATGATGCTCTATGGAGGGGGTGACCCTCCTTTTATACACAAGCGAAGGTGGTTTTGCGGGGAAAGTTTGGCGCCAAAGCGGTGAAAAACACCTCCATGCACCGCCTCTCCTCCCTCGGCCGGGACACCGACCAAGGCACGGCGGGTTCGGACACCGGGCCGCGGCGGGCCCATCACTGCGGCGGCCGGCCCAGGTTTGGCCCGCTGGTGCCGTGCCGCCGCTGTGGGCTGGCGGCTGCTCTACATTGCTCTTTCAGAGGTGCTTCGGTTGGATTCGGTTTGGTTCTGGCCTGTCACGTTCCCCTTGGCCAAAGCGTACTTCCTGAGTTACGTATCGCTCTTTATTTGGCGTACTTTCACCTGTTTCCGTGTTTGTTCCTGCAAAACAAATATTCTCGAATACAAGTGGAACTAGGTGAGTAGTAAATGTTTAGTTAGTTTAAATGGGTTTTATCTCTCTTAATTAGGACTAAGTTGGCGGTATAAAGTATGTGATAGTGGCCGCCAACACATATTCTCTGGAGTACCCGGATCAAAGAGCAAAAGACAAGATAAGCTAGCACTCCGATCAATCATGGCAGCAGAGCCCGCAACACCGCGCTACCTCAATTGGTCTCAATATCCGATTCAGTTCACCAGGGAGGACCAGTGGACAAGTGTGGGAAACGCCGGCCTATACCCTTTGGTACTGGAACCTACAATAGCTGGAGTAACCGTTACCAAGGTATTGATCGATGGAGGGCGAGGGGCGAAGAACATCATATTCTCAGAAACACTGGACAAGATGGGACTAGACCTCTCCGGAGTAATCGCTCCTTCCAGCACTCCCTTCTATGGGATAGTACCCGGACGAGCAGCCATACCAGTTGGACAAGTCACCTTGCCAGTTACATTTGGATCTCCATCCAACTACAGGACAGAGTACATCAAGTTCGAAGTGGCAGACCTCGAGTCTCCATATCACGCCATCATGGGAAGACCTGCTATTGCAAAATTCATGGCTATTCCACACTACCCGTATCTTCTACTAAAGATGCCGACACCATTTGGGGTTCTTTCCATCAAAGGATATCTCAAGAAAGCTTTCGAGTGTGACGTACAAGCCGTCGAGATTGCAAACAAGGCAGGGGAGCTCTTAGAGAAGAGGAACTCAACCGGATGGCGGAGGAAACAAATCGAGGAAGAACTCGAGATACCGGCCAAGAAGCAAGCAATTCTAATTCCACGAGGAGGAAGGCGGCGTCAAGCACATTGACCTACTGAATGGCGATCCATCCAAGACGGCGATCATCGGCGCCCACCTATCTCAAAATAGGAACTCGCGCTCACCAGGCTTCCTAAGGCAACACAAAGAAATATTCGCACGAAACCGGCGGACATGCCCGGTGTCCCAAAGGAGTTTGGGGCGAGGTTATAACATAATAAAATTTTTTAACTTTCTCCAAACAAGCGTAGAATCGACATCAATATGGGATCCAAACCCATCAAGCAAAGACTAAGGAGGTTCTCACCGAAAAGAAAGAAGCCATCAAGAAAGAGATCGCGAAACTACTCGCGGCGGGGTTCATCGAGAGATCCTACATCCCGTGGCTAGCCAACCCGGTTCGTACGTAAGAAGAAGAACACCTCAGATTGGCGAATGTGTGTGGACTACACTGGGGACTGAACAAGCCGCCCAAAAGACCCCTTTGGGCTACCAAGGATTGATCAAATAGTGGACTCCACGGCGGGATCGGCTCTACTATCATTTACGGATTGCTACTCAAGATACCACAGTTGCCCTGAAGAAAGAAGATCGAGCAAGACCTCTTTTATCACCCCCGGTGCCCTTTGCTACAAAACAATGTCCCGGATTGAAAAACGTCGAACAACGTATCAAAAAGCGTCTGAGACTTGTTTGGGAGAGCGATTGGCAAAAATGCCGAAAGCATACGTGAGCGGCGTAGTGGTGAAGACAAGAGAACCGAAACTCGATTCAAGATCGGAAGAGACTTTCAAGAACCTCAACAAATGGAAATGGAAGCTCAATCCAACCAAATGCGTCTTTGAAGTACCATCGGGGCAGCTCTTTGGGTTTCTTGGTCAGCGAGAGGCATTGAAGCCAGCACCAAGCAAATCAAGGCAATCACTAAGATGACACAACCGCGAAGCGTCAAGGGCGTCAAAAACTCACGGGGTGCATGGCGGCACTCCAGCGATTCATATCCAAACTTGGAGAGAAAGGGCTACCCTTCTTCAAACTCATCAAGACCAAAGGAGAATTCAAATGGACGGATGATGCGGACAAAGGCGTTTAAAGAGCTCAAACAATACCTTACAACGGCTCAGTCTAACACCTCCAAAGGATCAAGAAGAACTCTGCTATACATAGCGGCAACAAATACGGTGGTCGATTTCGGCAATCATCGTGGAGAGAGAAGAGCACGGTCAACTTCGGCAAAGTTCGGAGGCCGGTTTACTACGTGAGCGAGGTTCTATCGAGTCCAAAGCTCGATACCCTCACGTGCAAAAACTACTCTACTCCATACTGATCACATCAAGGAAGCTTCGACACTATTTCGGCGACCACAAGATTACGGTGGTGGCCCGACTCACCATTAGGCGATATCTGAGGAGCGAGAGATTCAACGGGCGAATATCAAAGTGGGCGGTAGAACTTCGGAGCATTGAATCTAGAGTTCACCCCAAGAAGAGCAATCAAATCCCGAGGCACTTCCGGACTTCATAGCGGAATAGAAGAGCTCAACAACCCATATCCAACGACATCAAGAAGCATTCGAACATGTACTTGATGGATCGTTGAAGCTAGGGGAGCGAGGGCAGGATTTTATTCATATCTCGAGGAAGGAAGACAATTCAAGTACGTCTTTGCAAATCATGTGGCAAGCTACAAACAACGAGGCGGAATATGAAGCACTCATCCATGGCCTCAAGATAGCAAGAACTCTAGGAATCAAGAGACTACAAGTATATGGCGACTCCGCTATTGTCATCAATCAAGTCAACAAAGATTGAGGCTGCACAAAAGGACAACATGGGCCTCTATTGCGCGAGAAACGCGCAAATTTGGAAAAGAACTTCTAAGGCCTAGAAATCCTGTGCGTGCTGAGGGGGATGCGAGCGTGGCGGCGAGCGTGCTAGCCAAACTCGGATCGACGAGCACAAGTCCCACCGGGAGTATTCGTCGAAGAACTCTTGAAACCATCCATCAAGGAGAACCCAGAAGAGCGACAACATGGAGCAATCGGCCTAAACGGCGTAATGATAATCTCTCGGTCGCGAGCAACTCCCGGATCGAAGACATCATTAACTTTATCAAGAACAAGACACTTCCGATGACAAAAGCTGAAGCAACAAGGATCTTGAGAAAAAGCAAGAACTATGTGCTCATCCGGAGATAAACTATACAAAGAGCAGCATCATCAGGAGTACTACTCAAATGCATAAGCTCACGAAGAAGGAAAAAGACATCCTACAAGAAATCCACTCGGATCTTTGTGGAAACCACGCGCGGCGTCAAGAACCCTCGTGGGAAAAGCATTCGAGAACCGGATACTGCGGCCAACAGACCCTCAAAAGGCCTTGAAGAACTCGTCGAGGAAGATGCAAAGGATGCCGGATGTTCGCAAGACAAGCACATGTGCCAGCTCACAACTTAATCGCATACGCCATCATGGCCTTTTTCGTCTTTGGGGGAATTTGGATCAAGTCGGACCACTTAAAAGAGCCAAAGGAGGATACGAATACATCTACGTCGCCATCGACAAATTCACCAAATGGATAGAATACAAGCCATTGGTCACCTTCAGCTCCACCAAGGCGGTCGAGTTCATCCAAGAGATCATGCACAGCGGTCGGGATGCCCAACAGGGATCATCACCGACCTCGGATCACCATTCGGCGGCGGAGTCGAAGATTGGGCACAAGATTGTGGCATCTGAGATAGACTATGCCTCTAGTAGCATCCATCTCGAGGCCAACGGACAAGTCGAAAGAGCAAACGGACTCATCCTTGCGGTTGAAAGCCAAGATTATTCGAAGAACTCAAGGACTACTGGAGCCAAGTGGATTGAAGAACTCCCAAAAGTCGCCCGAGGGCCTAAGAACTCAAATCGCCAGAGCAACGGGCTACTCACCCTTCTTCCCGACCTATGGATCGGCCGTTCTACCGGCGGACCTCATATGGAGCTCTCCAAGAATCGAGCAATTTGAAGAAGGAGAAGGAGAACAGGACAAGAAGACTAGAAATCGACTGTGCAGAAGAAGTCAGATCAAACGCCATCCTCCAGAACGCAAGATATCTCCAAGGACTAAGAAGGCATTACAACAAGAGCACACGTCCAAGAAAACTCAACCCAGGAGATCAAGTACTCAAGAGAAATCAAAAGACGGAAGGCAAACACAAATTGCTCAGCCCATGGGAAGGACCATATATCCTCAAAGGAGTACTAGGACCGGGAACCTACAAGCGATGACCATGCAAGGAGAAGAAATCGAAACTCTTGGCACATAAACCGGCTCTCGAAGGTTCTATCCATAATCGAGAGAAACTCAAGGCGGAAGAAGAGAAGCGGAACACGAAAAACTCTCCGATACTTCATGAAGAAGAAGATCATCAAGCACGAGAAGAACTACGGACCATCCAAAGAGGTCACCAAATACGTAGCCACCGGGCACTTGAATAAAAACAAGCCGCCTAGAGTGAAGCCGCATGCCTCTAAGGGAGATGAACAAAACAGCCCGAATTGGCACTTCACAAGAAGAGGTCGACCAAAAGAAGGCAAACCCGACCACGAACGCAGGTCAAATTCTAAGGGTAGAACCACGCGAAGTCCTAGCTGCGGAATAGCGTCCACACCTTAAATCCTAGCGGAAGATCATGAACCGACTCTTGAAAAAAAGAGGGCGTTGGGATCGGCCCGTTTAGGTCGCGAGGCCATCAAGGGTCCGAAAGCGCCACTATGTCCAATGACGGCAGACGGCCCGCGCCGAATCGGGCGTGAACGGTGTAGTGTTGTGAAATAAAAACCCATCGTCTCACACAAGTCTCGAAGCGAGCAGCCCAAACCGGGGCAAGGTGGATTGTAGTGTTATGAAATAGGAACCCAACCATCTTGACCTTCGATCCCATGAGTGCACTTAAATGGGCCCGGGCCCGGAGAACCTTTCAAGGGACGTCATGTGATAGTCCTTTGGACAACATGGGAGAGCCCTAGCCCGGAAGAGGCAACCACGAGTTAGAACAACTCTTTCGGAGCACGACTCCACCAAAATACACTAGCATGTCCAAGAGAGGACAAGCGCTAGAGGGCCTAAAAGGAGAAAACCTAACGCTTTGGAGAAACCCTCGAACAATCGTGACAAGTCTCGGAAGAAGACGCAAGTCACACGCATGAGGAAAACAACCCCGGCAAAATAGGGGACGCCCCAACTACCATCGGCAAGTCTACGAAAGGATGAGCTGAATCTTGAAGAACAACCCACGAAGATCGGGGCAAGACTCTATCACCTTAGACCAAGCCTACGAGAAAGGAAAGGCCGAGCTGAATCTTCTAAGAACAACCACGAAGACCCGGGGGCAAGACTCTATCAATTTCAGCAAGACAAGCTGAATCTTTAGAAGAACAACCCTGAAGACCAGGAGCAAGACTCTATCACCTTCGGCAAGCCTACAGAAAGGATAAGCTGAATCTTCAAAAGAACAACCACGAAGACCGGGAGCAAGACTCCACCACGCCCGGCCGGTCCACGAGAAAAGATGAGGCGACACTCTTAAAGAAGAACTCTGGAACTCAAGAGCAGTCCTCCACTCATCATGACAAGTCTCAAGAGGAAGACACAAGTCAACCGTCAGGAGAAAACAACCCCGGCCGGCCGGGCGAGACCTCTACAACTATCCTCAGCCAAGTCCACAGAAAGGGCGGGCTGATATTTCAAGGAAAACAACCCTGGAATTCAGGAGAAGAACTTGAATTTACCGTCGACCAAATCCACAAAGATAGGACAAGCTGATTCCTTGAGGAAGAAAAAAACTTCAAGCTTAGCGGAAGCAAGACTCAATCTACTACGGCAAGACCTATGAATAGGCTAGCCAACGTCGTCAAGGCCAAAAAACAACCCAAAAGGCGCACAAGGACAAGATCCTATGCTATCTTCAGCGTATCTACAAGAAGACAAGCTGACAAGTCAGGAGAACAGCCCTGACAACTCGAAGCAAGACTTCAACCTTTTTACAGCCAAGTCTACAGGAAGGCAAGCTAAATCATCAGCAGAAACAATACTGATGTCACGGAGCACGACTCCAAACTACTCGGCGCAAACCTACAGGAAGGATATAAGAGCCGGAAGCCTAAGGAAGAGCTCTAAAGGCGCAATCTCAACAAGTCATCCGAAGGAGAAGAACTCGGAAGATCACGGTAAGAACAAGCGAGGGAGGACAAGCGCAACAAGTCTACGAAGGCGGATCGAGTCATACAAAAGTACAAGTACAAAATGGATAAAGGGACAGATATCTTTATTCAACATCTCGAAGATTACAAGTTACATGGGAAACAACTCAATACAAGATACAAAGAAGACTGGGGCACTATGATCCTAAAGAGTACAACACCACGAGGCATGAGAAACCGGCATCCAACGGCGAAGAAGGCGGAGCGCCGGGAGGACTGTATTCCGAACCCCAAGAGCATGAGTCTCAACAACTCGGGACTACTTCGAAGTCAAGACCCTTGCGCCCAAGTCCATAAACACGGAGCTCGAAGAACCCGGCGACGGCAAGCGAATGGACCCCAGGATCAAGATAAGCGACTGGCGAAGAAAAGAACCCTCTGAGAAGGCTCAGGAGTTCACCATGTCGCGCGGGATGAAAGAACCCAAAGGGGCGCTCAACTCCACAAGAGTAGAAGGAAGCGCACCCAAAGAGCACCATCTTCGACAATTCCTCAAAGGCACAACCTTCCCGAGAAGACGGCGGCGACCAATACCGGTTGGGAAGCCGGCATATGTCTACCCAAGCGCGAGGAAGGAGACCAAGAGGACCGGGAGGGTACCCAGGAAAGAACCCTACGACCCACACCAAAAAAACGAAGGAGAAGAGTAGATCATCTTAGATCACAAGACATCCACTCACTCCTCAAAATCTCCCGATCTTGGGCTGCTACGGGAATAACCGCTATTCCCAATCACAAGACATCCCTCACTCGCGAGAAGAACTCGGAAGGCTAAAAGCGCGCGGGGACTGATCTAACTCACTCAACGGCACCGCCATGGATCGAAGCTCGAAAAGCTTTTCTATACAAAGAAGAGACAGATCCGGGAGGAAGAAGAAGCGAGAAGAAGAAAGACACTGCGGTTCCTCACGGCAAAACAGGCCATATTTATAGGCGGAACCAGCATGCCTATGGACCAAGTCCACGAGAAAGACTAGGCAATCGGCAAAAAATGAGTGGTCACCTCAAATCACGCGAGAAGAAGGGAATTTATGGCAATGACTGCCATGCAACGGCGTTTCAGAAAAGCGAGGCGATAGTAAGCGCCTTTGTGACTCCCGTGACGCCGCGGAAAAAGCGGTCAAAATCCGGGAAAAATGAAGAACCTCAAAGAGCTCTATCTACAAAAGAACTCTCGGATGCTCGGGGGCTACAGGATACCCGGGCAACAATTTCAAAGAGCTCCGGCAACGAGAACAACTTCGAAGACGGGAGTAGAAAACTCAAAGACCTTCCAGCTCTTTGTACCAAAAGCGAAGAAGCTCGGGGCTACACCCTACGGGTGCACTTTTTACAAAAGTGCACACCGCGAAACGACAAGAACCGCGTCAAGGCCACATCCAGGGGAGGGCGGGCGAGCTCTCATGACTCAAACTGAGATGCTCGGGGCTAGCGGAACAAGGCTCTCCTTTGAAGAAAGAAGAGCTCAGGCAAACGAGAAGAACTTCGAAGACGAAGGAGAAGAACTCAAAAGACCTTCCAGCACTTTGTGCCCAAAAGCAAGCTCGGGGCTACACCCTACGGGTGCACTTTTTTTTTCAAAATTGCACTCCAGTAAGATGATCTTGAAGACCATATCAAGGCCTCACCGAGAAGAGCAAGACAACTCTCATGGCTCGACCACGAGATGCTCGGGGCTTGTGGATACGAGGATCACCAAAGAACTCTCTTGAGTTATTCGCGAGGGGGTTCTATCAGCCTACGACCACAAACAACTCGGGGAAGGCAATGGAAGCATAGGTACGGTGACTTACATTTGTAATTAGGATAGAACACTAGTCGGATTACCTTGTTTAGAGATTCGGGTGTTCGGTTGTTCCTCTGCGGACAACCCTCTGTATCCGACTAGGATCGTAGCGAGTTCCTTGGCTCCTTAGACTATAAAGGCGGCCAAGGAACACCTCGTGGAGAGAGCACGAACACATAGGACACAAGCTTGGCCACGACCAAGCGCATTTGTAAGCTTCATAGCCGATTCGGCTGCCCCATCAATCAAAAAACGGGCTCACGCCGGCGGGCGTAAAGGTCTTTACTCGATCCTTGATCGAGGGGCCCAAACCCGATATAAAAACCCAGCTCTCAATGTCGGTTGTGCAACAAACAGCGCAGGGCTCCCGGGTTCATCGAGGCCGAACAAGCTGCCCCGGTTCACCGGGTGCGGGGCTCTCGGTAGTAAAACATCGATAAGTAGTGTCAACCTTTCCCATCTTGAAGCCCTTCTTGAGTAGGAAGTCTCTCAACCTCTCATACCATGCTCTAGGTGCTTGCTTCAACCCATACAATGCCTTGTTCAACTTGTACACATGGTCGGGATGATGGTAATCTTCAAAAACCCATT
>JADLZK010003615.1:0-17812 GCA_015847255.1 Hyparrhenia diplandra
CCCTTCATCGGGTTCTCGGATCGGCTGCGCCGGTGACTTGATCATCCATGTTTCGCTATCGATCCGCTTCTTGATGAAGTATCGCGGGCAGCTGTCTCCGCGTCGTCTTCATCTCCAGCTCGGCGAATCCTGGCGAAGGCTGTTGGCGGCGCTTGATTGCTGCTAGATCGTCACGGAGAGGATCCGAAAGTTTATTCTGATCTTGTCGGCTCTTGTCGAATTTGGTGAACTGGTCCCCCAAGTTCTTCGGCCGACTTAACCAGTCGTTGTCCATGGTGGTGGGTGGATCGTAGTGGTCTCGGATATCATTCAGCTGTCAGGTTCAGTTAGATTGGGCCGGAACGACCGTAGATGGGGGTGGTGGGTGGGGAGAGGAAGAGGATGGGGGCGGTGATGATGGTGGCGTGGGCGGCCCGGCGGCCTTGATTCCGTGAGCCCGGTGGCGCGTGTGTGGCGGCGGCGGCGTCTTGGCGAGCGTGAGAGGCGGGCGGCGGTGGTGGAGGCAGGGGGGCGCGGCGAGAGCCGAGGGGGAGATTGGGATAAATTTCTTTATTTGCTTGTTCTGCGAAAGATTACAGACCCTTACTTATATAGCCGGCTAGTGGGACTTGTATCTCAAGCAATCTCTCTAAAGGTTTCCTTATAGATTGGAATATCTTTTACAAGCATATCCTATTTATTTATTTCTAATAAGGGTCTCCCTTATAGATGAGATATCCCCCTTGCACACCAAAATGCCTAAAGATAATCCTAAATATTTTCCTCCTTTATTCCCGACTTAATTGCCGAAGAATCCGCGGAAAGGAGGGGGACCGGCGAGGGGCGCGCGCAAGCCCGAGGGGAGGCGGCGCCCCGGCGCTCAGCGAGGCTGTCGGGCCTGTCCTCCTGAGCCCCTATTTCACAGGTCAAGACAACACCCCGCCGGGCCTGCCTTTGGCATGCATGCGGCCAGGATGGATCACGGAAGCCAAGCAAAGGCGCGCTCCGTGGCCATGCATATGTGCCCACGTAGTGCCATGATTTTTTTCGAGAGAGAATCCAAGTGCACATGCCTCTCCAATCCGCATAGCCTTCATCCCGGTCCGTGTGTGGCCTGACCCGATGCATGCTGAGAAGTCTAGCGAGCATTCTGCATCCAGAGAAGCCCAGCGAGCAGCATCCAGAGTCCCAGCAGCATCCAGAGTCCCAGCCCATTTGCAACGTCAAGTGTGAGCTGAGAAATTATACAAAAAAAAACTAAAAAACATCGCTAGATAGAGGATGGGGACAGGGAGGGAGGGGGGGGGGAGGAGGGGGTAGCCACAGTGCGGGAGGGGATTCGCTTCCTCTACTGCGAGGGGCTGTCTACTTAGAGGTCCCTCGGACTCCCGGACCAACCACCTCCCCTCCCACAGACGTCCGACCATTAGACCAGTACCTCCAAGGTAATTAAATTTACATTTTAGCACTACTTTCTCATTAGTTATGTTGAAAATCACAATAGGACCTAATAATTATTCTTGATCATTTGGGTAGGTCTTTTGTTGTTACCACTGACTTCGGTTAAAGGCCACCTTCCCAATGGCTTGGTCTTTTTGATCGGGGCGCACTACCTGGGTGAATCTTTCCCATGAGCTACGTCGTTAGGGCTCACGGGAAAGGGTATATAAACGTCGTGACATTTATGTCTTGCTATTGGTCGTAGCAGGGGTGACTCACGACATAGGCGCCGTCACCGTAGGCCCCGTCAACTCTTTTCGTGAGCCAAGGGGGGGGGTACATACCCTATTTGGCTTAGAATGCGGAAAGGAGGATGACTCACGGCTTAGTCATTCACGGGAAAAACTAAGCCGCGAGCCCCCTATTTGGCTCAAGGGAGAGGGACTTTTCCCACGCTTTCTTTTTCCGTCACCGATATGTCGTGAGTTACTCACCGGAAAGGCCCTCCCGCCGCTCATGGGAAAGGACGCGAGTTCGGTAGTGAAGATATTTTCGAAGGAATTTGTGATGGAGCAGGTCGAGCCGCAAATAGTTGGCACATGGCGGCGTCCCGATATACCATATATACAGGGGTTAGATGGGGATGGCGCGCGCCGCTGTAAGAGGCGAGACCCGGTAGGTGGGGAGAGGGAGGGATCGCGCCGAGCCGAGGCGGCGTCTGCGTCCGACGATTCGGGGAGGTGCTTGGCGTGGGGAGAGGCAGAGGGTCGTGGGCGGCGAGAGAGAGGGGTACAGGAGGCGGTAGGCTTCCACTTGTGTAAAAGAAAACAAATCGGAGGCGGCGATCGGCAGTGGAAAGCATGAGAAAACGTGGATGTTTCGTATGTTCCTGCTGTCATTTCTCTTGTTGGTCCACCGTCTGCCTCAGGTGGGTAGGGATTTTTTGTGACAATGAATTTCAATTTCATGGGTCTTTTATAGTATAGAATAGATTAATCCCAAATGGTTACAACTCGCTTGTATTTATAGTCTGGAAAGACTTGCATGTGAAGTAGATCCAATTTATTTCCTATTCTATTTCTATTTTATTTTCCTAAATATTGATTACTTTTTTTTTTTGAGAAGGCCTAAATATTGATTACTTGACGACGAAGATGATGGCGGCGGCAGCGCCTCGCAGCAGGGGCTGCCCCATGCGTGCCAAGCAAGGCCCATGGGCCCCTTCATTTTGGCACGTGACATAGTCCAAGATATTTTCGAGGGAATTTGCGAATGGAGAGCAGCAAATAGTTGGCACATGGCGGCTTCCCGATGTACCATATATAGAGGGGCCAGGGGCACACCTTCTGCATCTGCTTTCCCATCACAAATCAGCACCCAAGATATCTCTAATCCAACGTACGTACTCGAGCTGATTTGTCCACCCACGCGGCATGCCGTCTGCCAGCAGCTTCCTCGTCCCGGTGAGTGCTGTCGCCTCGTCACCCTCTGCATGCCCATCCGCGCTCCCCAGGAAGAATGCCGCTGAGCGCCGGCGGCGCACAGTGCAGTGCTGCAGGGCCAGCGGTGGCGACGACGTCCTGCAGCTGCCCCGGCGTGAGGTTCTCACCGGCCTGAGCGGCGTCGCCGCCGGCTTCGTCGGGTACCCGGACCTCGCGTCCATCGCCCTGGAGGCGAACCCCGTGGAGAGCTGCCGCCGGGGCGAGAAGGTGACGCCCACGATCGTGGAGTGCTCGGACCCGAATCGAGACTTCCCGTGCCCGCCGGCGTCGCGGATCCCCGTCGTCGACTTCACGCCGGAGCGCACGGTGACGCGCATCCGCAGGCCGGCGCACCTTCTGGACGCCGAGTACCAGGAGAAGTACAAGGAAGCCGTCCGGAAGATGCGGGCGCTGGACAAGTCGAACCCGCTTAGCTTCGCGGCGCAGGCGGCGATCCACGAGTCCTACTGCGACGGGCACTACCGGCTGGACCCGACGGAGAAGAACCGCCCCTTCGACGTCCACTTCTCGTGGATCTTCGCGCCGTGGCACCGCATGTACATCCACTTCTACGAGAAGGCCCTCGGCGACCTCATCGGCGACGACACCTTCGCGCTGCCCTACTGGAGCTGGGACACGCCGGCCGGCATGGGGATACCGGCCGTCTTCAGGGCGTCTCCACAGCCGAAAACCCTCTGTTCGACCCCTACCGCAACATGGACAACAAGGACGCCCTGATCGACCTGGACTACCTGAAAACCCCCAGACGGGCGACCATCCCGTTCGAGCCGCCGCCGCCGGGGTCGGACGCCGACGCGCGCAAGGCGTACGACGACGCCGTTCGGACCAACCTCTCCACCATTTACATTCAGGTACGTAATCATGCATCCATTCGTTTGGAAGATAGCTGATCTGGATTTTGTTAGGTAGCTCATGATTTTGTTTGGCCTTGTCCTTGTAGCAAATCCGTGACGGCAAGGGTCCCCGCGCTTTCCTCGGCGAGAAGCTCTGCAGCGAGGCGAGCTCCCGGGTGAAGGAGGTGAACGAGCGTTCCAAGAGGCGGCAAGGCGGCAGCGCGCCCAAGGTGAAGGCGAGCAACGCCCAGGGCACGCTGGAGCGGATGGCGCACACGACGGTGCACGTGTGGGCCGGCAGGAAGGCTCCGGCGAGCTGCTCCGTGGACGGCGGCGGGGTGGTGGGGGCACGACGGCAAGCCGCACTGCAACAACGACATGGGGTTCCTGGGCACGGCGGGGCGGGACCCGCTCTTCTACTCGCACCACGCCAACGTGGACCGGATGTGGCACCTCTGGTCCACCAAGCTCGGCGGCAGGGGCTTCGACGACGAGGAGTGGCTGGACACCAGCTTCGTCTTCTACGACGACGTCAAGAGCCCACGGCTGGTGCGGATGAAGTTCCGCGACGTGCTCGACGCGGCCAACCTCGGGTACACCTACGACAAGGAGTCTGAGGCGGCGCTGCCGTGGCTGGCCAGCAAGCCCACCCGGTTCTCCGGCGGCTCCGTGCCGGCGAAGCGGAAGCCCAAGACGGTGTCGGAGTTCCCGCTGACGCTGGCGAAGGAGGCCGTGGACGTGCCGTCGGTGGCGATCCCGGCGAAGCAGCCCGGGAAGGACCTGGTGCTGCTCATCGAGGGGCATCGAGTACGACCCCAGATCAACAACAAGTTCGACGTCATCATCAACGTGCCCAAGGAGGACGCCGGCAAGGTGGGGCCCAAAAGGACTGCGAGTATGCCGGCAGCTTCACGGCCGTACCCAGCTCCAACGCCAGCGGCGAAAAGCTCGTGGGGAAGGCCACGCTCTACATCGACGGCGTGCTGGCCGACCTGGGTCTCACCAACGAGAGCGCCGTCGACATCGTGCTGGTTCCTCACACCGACGAGGAGATCAAAATCTACCTGCCGCCGACCATCGAGAACGCATGATATATCGACGAGAAGTCTTTTATTAAGTTGAAATTTTGAATTTGTGAAGTGGTCTACTCCTGCTTTTTTATTTATTAGTATATGTTTAATAATGAAATGAGGAAGGGTGATCATGCATGCACGGATGACAACTGATCGCGAACATGCTGCTACTGACCTACACTCGACCCTGGCCTTTCAAAGCAACTACCACAAACCTTATCTTTACGAGAATCTTTCAGCCAGCGGATCTTAGACTGAACAAGTCTACTAAAAAAGTTATTGTGGGTAGGCACCACAGTCAGGAAAACGCACGTGGTTTTCGTCCCAACAGTGAAAATCCTCGTTTCATATATCCTAGCTCTGTGGTGCTCGAGCTCTGCAGTACGCGGCCAACGCGGTCGAGATCTGCAACTCTTTGTCATCGACATCGAGCTCTGGCCAGCTGCCTGGCAGCATGTATAGTTGGCCAGATGGCCCGTGACCTGAGGCCCGGCCTTTTGGCATCGAGCTCCATGCATGGTACTGTTGAAAGCATTGTGTTCTTCAATTTGTGCTCGGCTGTGTTTAGATGGGTGTGAAAAGCAATGTAGCATACTGTAGCAATTTGTGTTCCACGATCCTCGTTCCACGACCCGATCGTTCAGAAAAAAAAAAAAAAAAGATAGGCACACACAAATGATGTCAAGCTTCCTATTGTGAATCAAAGTCCAAAAGCAATGTGACCAAGAGACTTTGATTGGGGCCAATTAAATCAAGATGAGGGAGGAGTCCAAGCTTTCAAACACTGTAACTTGTATTGATCATCTCAGCCTACTTGGCTATAAATAGGAGGCACTCTCACTTGTAAACCAGAGCAAGAAAGAAATACAGAAAGGCTCCCTCTTCCTCTCCACTCTTTGTTCATGCGTGTTCTTGTGTTTATGTTGCATTTGTGCAAAGAGCAAAGAGCTGATTTCTTAACACTTCCTAAATAATTATAGAAATATTTAAGAACCATCCCAAGTTGAGAGGATTCTTGGATCTGGATGAATATTTTTTATTTAATAAAATAGCCTCACGGATGAGAGATACACACCTACGTACCTTCCTTATGGTCTGTTTGGTTAGGTTGTGACCTTTAAGAAAAGCCGTTGTGGGCTGTGCTTTTTGAAAAGCTATTGTGAGTTGTGGCTTTTGGGAAAGTAGATGTGACAAAGCTACCGTGGGATGATTGGAAGCCCGTTTGGTTAATTTGTTGTTGTGGCTTTTGGAAAGTCCTCTCACTTACAAGAAGGCCCCACATGTCATGCATACCTAGCTTGGACCGTCTTCTTGCTCTATGCTCATGAATGCCCAGGTAAACGAGGGGGAGGCGGCCGTCGGCCGCTTGTAGTGCCGGGAAGGGCCGCTCGTTGCGTCGGTAACGGCCAGGGAGGGGGGCTCGCGGAGGGGCCTTGGAGGGGCTCGCCGCCAATCACTTTCCTTGAGAGGGGGGGGGCTCTCGTCGTCGGTCACTCAAAGCATCGAGGGAGGGGCGGGACAGGGTAGGGGCTCGTCTGCTTGACTTGCGGAGGGACGAAGAGGGGTCTTGACGTCCAATCGCTTAATCTTTGGGGAGGGATAGAGCGAGGGGCTCGGTGGCCTCTCGCAGAGGAATGGGGAGGGGCTCGTCGCGATCGGGGAGGGGCCGGGACGGGATGCGAGGGGCTCTCGGCCGCTCACAAAGGGGACGGGGGAGGGGCTTGTCGTCGGCTTCTCCACGGCGTCGGGGGGAGGGGCGGGGGTGGGGCGTGGCTCGTCGGCCTTCGCTTGAAAAAGCGCAAGGTAGCGGCAGATCTCGCACCACGAGGGGGGAGGGCTGCTTTTTCATGGACTAGGGGTGGGGCCTCGTCGGCCGCCCGTCCACTTTGGAGCCAGGGCAAAGCTTCGCCAACCCGGTGGCCCGATGAGATGGAGTAGGGAGGACAGGAAGGAGGAGTAGGGTCAATGAGAAGGAGAGAAACAGTGTAGGGAAAAAAAACGAACTGTTGTCTTCATAAGCAGGTGAAAGAGGGGGTAGAAGTGCTTTTAAATTTGTACTACATAAAAGCAGTTGTGACTTTTAGATCCGTTGGTTAGCTTTTTTTTCTTTTGGCAAAAGGACCCATAATAGCTTACGGATATACAACAGTTGGTTGCATTGCTCCTAGACGTTCACCACACACCTGTTGTCTGTAGTCATAGGGTAGGAACCAAGTTATTCCTGTGACTGTGAGGCGCATTATGTTCGTCACGACACACAATAAAAATTGAGTTACTCTGCATGGTTCAGAGGAAACAAAGTGTGTATGTATGTATTTTTTTTTTTTTCTGTGTATGTATGTAACTCCCTCCATCCCAAGTCATTTCAAGAATCATGAAGAGTCAAAGCATATCGAGTTTTACTAAAATCATAGAGAAAATTACAAAGGTTTTTTTATTTCAAATAGGTATACTATAATAAACATATAATTAGTGAACAATCAATGATGCTTAGTTGACATTTCAAATGTTATTATCTCGTCATATAAATTTGGTTAAACTTATGATGCTCGACTCTCCAAGATTTTTAAAATAACTTACAATTTGGGATTGAGGGAAGTACGCGTTTGGTATGATAAAAATCATATGTAAAAATCTAGCTACACACGGCACAAGAGCATCTCCATTAACAATTATGAAAAATTTTATTTGCCAAAACTAGCTTTTTGTCAACTTGGTAAAAGATATGGCAAAAAAAAAAATAGCCCACTTGGCAAATACCAAAATTAGGTGGACCCCCATTTTTTTTTAGCACGAGATTTCTCCGCGTGCCGCCACCGGTTCTCTATCGCGTGGTTTTTTTTCTTCGTCACGGTCATCGTTCGTCGACGTCGGTCAGTACTTGGATAGGGATTTGATGTCGGCTCCTTTTCCTTGAAGCCAAATGCCAGATGCCATGCATGATGATGATGCACGCGTTGCAGTCCTCGGAGTAGAATTGAAGAATGTGCCAAAACAACGACATGCATGCTGCAAGAAATTGAAGGAAGAAATTAATAGACGTCGTTGTCGTCTGTACGATTCCGAGAAGTCTTTAACTACTATACACACGGTAGAAACTAGCGTGAAATGAAGGAGGGAATCAAACTAGTCAACTTAAAAAAATGCCAACCGTTCTTTAATTTCTCTGTTCTAGATAGTTTGGCACGAGCGTAACGGTCTTTACACCAGCCAAGAGTTGAAAGCCCGGCCAATCGATCCTCACTGACTTGTCGCTCGACATTGGGAGAACAGTTTCGTGAAGCGTCGACCGACTACCGGACATCGTATCGTACCCTTCGCGGGACCTGTCACCTAGCTAGGTGCTTCGTTGTCATCTACTATTTCAAGGGCGAAAAACCAACCCCGTAACTTGTCAGTGTTTCAAGATATAAAACCGAGAGAGTACGTGGGAACCTTTGGGCACATATTTAAGGAAATTAGAGAGAAATCGTAAGTCGTTCCATACAACAATAGTACTTGTGTGCATACGTAAGGCAAAAAATTGCAGAGAGACTACGAGTTCTCGTCAGCATGAATGAATGAAACTCACAAGCACAGAAAATCAGAAAGAAAATAAAAAGAAAACTAGGAGTAAATACATAACTAGGGAGATGCACTTTACTCACGGGCCTGCACCGGTTGGAATGGGCCAATCGCGCCCCTAGGTCAATTGAATCCTGAATTCCTGATTGGGCCAAATAATACGAATATATATTGTGAAAAATTATGTATCTATAAAATACAAAATCTCTAATAATTTGAAATGAGGGAGTATCTTCAAATCTTTTTGTTTTCTCTGAAGGACCGAAACCTGCGATCATGACAGAGCCGAGTACAAGCCAACCAAATTTTATGGTCAATTTTTTTTAAGAACGCGGCCTTTAAAAAAAACAATAAAAAAAGAATCTAGCTTCATCTCCATAGGTGGGAAAACATGCCAAAATTATTGCAAGACACAAATACTTAAAAAGTTAACAGTCTTAGATGCGAATAAATTTAATTTTGTAATCCTAAGGGACGTAAGGCCACCCACAGGTGGCAAAAGACCATTTGCCCACTAGTGCAGACATTTGATTTTTACGTGACACTTCGAAAACATTAACGGTGGCGGTTATTGAGAAAACCGTCACGATTAATGACCCTATTGCTTGTAGCGGTTATTTTTTATTAACCGTGGCGGTTTTATTGACCGTCGCGGTAAATCATTGCGGTGGCGGCTTTATATAAAAACGCCACGAAAATAATAACCCGACAACCATCCCATTAGGGGTTTCTCCTCATCCATTAGGCCCGATATTGCAGTCCGGTATATATACAACACTTAGGTTTTTCAGGAATCACTCCTCCACTCTCACACATCGGTCGAGTGCCCTCACTCCTCCCTCCCCGTTCCCATCCATCACCCTCTCTCCTCCACTCCCGTCACCCTCCACGGCCGGGCGAGCGCGATGGCGGCAGCGGCGGTGCTCGGTGGGCGGCGGCGTGCGGCGACTTCGAGGCGGGTCCGTCGGCGACGGGCGGGCCTTTGCACCGCCCGCGGCGGCTCCCCTCCCTCCGGTGGCGGCGGATCCCGGCGGCGGCGGGTGGGCGGCGGCGTGGGGCGGGGGTTTGGGCGCCGGCGGCGGCGGCATCGAAACCCCTAACAGGCCCGGCAACCTAGAGCTGGGCCCGTTAGGGTTTCATTTTGGATTTTTATTTATTTATTAAGCGCGGGCGGTTTTTGGGGTCCCAAAACCGCCATGGTTAATCCTCCGATTTTCGGCGACCCTCTTCGCCGTGGCGGTTTCTAAAAACCGCCCGCGGAAAATCCAAAAACCGCCCGCGGAAAATCTCTACTACATATAATGCACGAGTAAAAAACTTTCCTAAAGCCACACACAACAAAGTGTCCCCTACTGATCATTATCTCTCCTAAACTTCTCTAAGTGCACCCAATAAAATGTACCACAAAGCTAATCAACATTTCAAATGAATGATCTAGATCTATTCTAATCCATTCTTTTCTCTCACTCACCCACATCCAAGGGCCAAAATTGCTGGGATCAACGCTCATCTACCACCATCCGCCTCAGCGCCAAGGCGACTCTAATCTCGCGGGCGACCCCTCCGAAATCTCCGTCATGCACACTTCCCCCACGCGCCCCTCCGCCTCCATCGCGCCGCATACACCGCCACGGGGAGCGCCGCCTTTCCATAGGAGAGTGCCACCGCTGGACCACCCGGCAAGCGCGCCGGCTGCTCCGCTGGAGGTCCGCCCGATCCACCCTGCGCCGCCGCCCGGCCCACCGGAGGTACGCGCCTCATCCACCCGCTGCGACCCGCCCGGCAAGCAAGCCGCTGCAGCCCGCGCCCCCCCCACGGCAGGTGGTCCCAGGCCACGCGCTCCTCCCTCCCCCGAAGCCGGATTTCCGCCGGGCGACGCTCCTCCCCGCCGGAACGTCCTCCCGCCGCCCGATCCCTCTCCCGACCGAGCAACCTGGAAACCATCGGTGAGAAAGGCACATGAGGTAGGGTTTCAATCATCCATGAGAAGGAGAACGAAAAACGGCGACGGTGTAGGGTCGGCCGAGGGAGAGACCGGCCAGGTGCCCAATATGCCTCCTGTATGTTTTTTGTTGTTGTTGTTAGGAAACATGTGAATGATGTTTTTTAATATGATTCATGCAGCTAAAGTGGATCTGCATCTGCAGTTGACCGCATGCCAGATTAGGGGCAAGCGGTGGCCAGACACTCCTTGCTTCTGCTGAACCCCACAACAATGGCCTCCAGAGACCAATATGTTTCAGGTTGGGTTCTCTTTTGATCCTCTTCTCGAGTTGTTAGCTTTACCTCTTAACCGTTCCCCTCCTCCACCTTGTTCATGCAGATTCGTGAGCAACTAGACACACTGCTACCTACCAGAGATCACTGCGGTTTCTGCCATCTAGCAACTGGCCTGTTCTACCAATTTGACCAATTTTTTTGTATGCACTCATACTAGCTTGATTGTTTCTTGGTTTTCACTTTTCATGAGTAGGCATTTTGGCAGCATTTGTGGTTCCATGTAAGTGGAGCAGTGGAGATCTACAATGAATATCGAGCTGCTCTTAACATATTGTACTACTGTAGTGTAAAATTGGATCAATTTGACATGGGTTGCCAGTTTAGTGCCCGTTGGAAATACTTTGGTGTTGCCCAATTGAATAGAAAGCACATATTCGGAGAGAACTTCACATCATTATTAACATGTTAGCTGTGCATAAAACGTCGAATAGTTATGTTGTTTGTGAATTTGTTGTTCAATGGCCAAATAATATCGATTTTGTCAGACTTTAACCCCTTCACTAAACAAGCATGAAAGAAAAAATTTCAGCAAAGTCAGTACTTTAACCCCTTCATGAGCTCATATACTCTGCTCATACTCAAAGTTTCTTCCTTGAACACAGGCCTGAAAGGTGAAGATGGGCAGAGCAATGGAGTTTCATTGGATGACTGGTGTTTGGTGGTCGTGTTGAAGATCACATGAGAATCCTTGTGTTAATTGCATTGCTGATACAGTTCGATTTGGATCACCACCACATGTTGACGTGGTGCGCTGAACTTCATGGACACCTAAATAACTCTTAGGTGAGATGCTCCCCTGCCTCTGTCACCTGTTTAACTTTATTCTAATATTTTTTGGACCAAAGATCTTTATTCTAATATAAATATGACAAATTTTGGCCATGTGATAAGCTCACATATACTGGTAAGCTCACATATATGTGGTGGTTACCTGCCTCTGTACTATACTGGTTTTCGTTCTTACTTGGTACTTTTGCATGTCCGTCAACACTCACTCTCAGTCTCTGATCTCTACATATAATGCACTAAAAAATATGCCTAAAGCCACACAGCAAACTATCCTATATATGTGAGCTTACCTGTTTGTATATTCTCCTGTTGGTAAAGAACAAGGTAAAAAAAGTGTACCCCTATTCACTTTTAGACTACAGATGTTTTCTATTTTTGACGTTGGATTACCAGTTAGTGAACTGCTATAGTACTCATTGCAGGAAATTGAGAAGGTTGCTGAAAGAGATCTATTCACTGAGATTGCCCATCTTGTTTTTATTTGTGTTTTTGCTGCACCAATAGGACATCTGAGATTCTAAAATGTCCACAAACGGAATGTTGTGAACATTAATACTAAGAATTATTTTTTTGGTATTATGGTATACGCACATGCTGACTCAAATAATTGTAAGGCATTTTTTTTTTGCTTGATTTGTGTGTTGCTCATCTGCAGTGGGGTAAATATTCTTTTCGCTTATATATAGACTTTTGCTTCCAAAGTAGAGTCTGACAGTAAGCTTTGATTCTGCAGACATTCTGAGAATTGCGTAACTGCATAACCTTAACAGGGAGTTCCATTTGGGGGTCACCACAAATTATTTGCAAGAGGGGTTCAGTCGAAGAACATAGGTTATGCTTCAACAAAGAATAGAAGGTGAGTTCCTAACTTTTTTTTCCCCTTGAATAACTCCCAGCAATTTGTTGCTATCAAATATTACTGCTATGAATAGAACCATGACTATTGTTTACACAAATTACCACCCAGCAGATATGTAAATAGTGTTCCTACAGGGCTGAAATTTTGTTTGCCCAATTTTGGATGTTTCTGAAAAAATATTATGTGCTATGTATATATATGTTGAACAGCCCTCTAGGCGATGATAGATTATAAATACGATTCATGAACCTATTTAAAGGACCACTTAAGTTATATTGGCCTCACAAAGTTTGGTTATTCTATAAAAAATAGAACACTTAGGTTACTTTGGATTGGACATTTCTATTTTTGAAAATTGTCTCATAGACCATAAGCATAAAGCTTGTTTAAGTGATTCGCAAGGATGCTGCATGTCATATCTCACTCCAACCTTAAGCTTTGCTATGCTATCCTTCATAATGCAGTAAGCTGTTAAGCAACGGCACTGGATCTGGCAGCATGCACACATGTATGGCGCCCACAAGTGAAGTGATGTTGAGAGCGAAGACTCTTTCTGAATAAACCACTGCCGAAACAGCAAGGTATTGCGGTCAGAGCCGTATCATTTTTCACCAAAGCATATCGTCATGTCCCTAGAAAATACTACAGCTTTTTGACTTTCAGTAAACCATCATAATGTTGGCTGACAGTGGTGGTTCAATTCACAGTTATCCTAATCCTTGTTTTTTCCCAGGGTGGTTTGGATAAGCTCTGTTTGTCTGAATGAAATGCAATAATAAATTCAGTGCCCAGACTATATCCCAACAAGAACTTTCGAACTTTTCGCTGCTTTACTCTTGGCACATTTGGAAGTGGCGTAACTCCATCTCCATCGAAACAAGCAAATGAACCTGAACGATACACTAGGTGATGCCTTCTTTTTGGGGAACTAGGCTAAAGCCCCGATGACAAAAACACATACTCTTTGTTTAGTTTACCTCGTTATTATGTTTTTCGGACTACGTTGCTTTGTGTGTTTCGGTCTGAACTAATGTTTCTTAACAATTGAGTGAGACAAGAACTATGGAAAAATCTTATCGTCCGGTCGTTTTTAAGTGCATCCCTTAAATAAAAGCGTGGCAACGCACGGGCACTATACTAGTCAATACAGTGGTAGTGGCCGCTGACTCATGTTAATAATTCCAAACAAGAAAATTGACCAAACAAGATTTTGAAACCTATTGAGGCTGTTGTGCTGTACTGCTGTTGTTACATTTTCCTCGGTTTATAGTTTGAAACCTATTGATTTTCTTGTTACACTGAATAACCCACTACTACTGTTGTGCTGTATGACCCATGTATAACCCACGCCTCAAGAACTAAGCTTTGTTACACCGAATAATTTAAATATAGTTTTAGGGGATTGTATTTTTTGTTTTTGTCGTGATCCGAATTGGGGACCGAGAGTGGCTAATTGGGCCAAACGCGACGCCGCCGCCGGGGAGGGGGCCAGGGGCGCTGAGGGGGAGGCCGCCCCGCGCCGCCGCTTTTCCCCGCTCCCGTGACGACTCGAGACGCTTCGTCTTCAAGTTAGGATTATCTTAGGTAATTTTTGGTGTGCAAGGGGCTATCTCATCTATAAAGAAGACCCTTATTAGAAAATAATAAAATAGGAAATTGCTTGTAAAAGGTATTCCGGTCAGTATAAGGAAACCTTATAGAGATTGCTTAGATTACAAGTCCCACTAGTCGGGCTATATAAGCAAGAGGCATGTAATCTCTAGGGACAAGCAAGAAAAATAAAACATATCTATCGTTTTTTCGACTTTAGGCCCCCCTTTCTCCCTCACGCACGTCGCCCCTTTCTTTGCCGCCGCCGCCGCCAGCCGCCGCCCAAGCCCGCCTCGGGCAGCGCGCGGGCCCGGCAACGCCGCCGCCGCCCGGCCACGCGGCGTCGCCCGCCTCCACCTCCACCTACGTCATCCCTCCCTAATCTTCCCCAATTCCGCGTGTCAATTCCGGCCCAATCTAGCCGAATCGGCCGAAACCGGTATCCGGAGACGGGGCGATTCCCACCACCCATGGCTTCCCGAGATCAAGGAGTTCAACGCGGCGCTAAGGGCGCCTCGACGCCCACCGCGCTCGATCGTCCGCGCCGATGACATCGGCGAGACTTCGCCACGCCGGATGGAATACGTCTTCATCACGTCAAGGACCCTCGCGACGCATAACGACTACGCCGGAGGACAGCCCCGGCCGGCCGCCGCCGCTGGCACGGGGCCGCCGCCTCTACCCTAGCCGCCCGCCTCGGCCGCCACGGATTCCGCCGACGGCTCCGACCCTCGCTATCCTCCAGGTGAAGGAAGATGATGGCGTTGTTGGTGACGCTCCAACCGTCATCAACGCTCACCCTCACCGACAACTGCAGCACCGGCTGCCCCTCCTCTCCACCGACACACGCAACTGCGGAGACGCCTCGGCAGAGCCGCGCCAAACACGGCACTCCTCGCCCTACCCTGGGCGTGCGCCACCCGGGCAGTCCCCGATGTCGCCCACCCAAGGGCGCCCGGTTCGTGGTACCACCCGCGGCATCACATACCACTCGCTACGCCACGCGGCTCGCGAGTCCGTGTATCAGACCGGCATCGGCGACCCGGAACCTGGGGCCGCGAGTCGGAACTCTTGTTCCGGCAACTTCCCGAGATCGCCCGGCCCGACTTCATTGAGTTCACGCTTCCACCTCGTTGGTATTCTTTGCAGATGCTGGTACATGGATCTGTCCAAGACAAACTCTCCGATCAAGTGGGGACGAGTTCACTCACCGCCACGCCATCACTTCGACCGCCCACCTACCTCGACGCCGTGGCGTGCAGCGCCGCCTTCGGGGAGGCAAGCTGAACGACTACATCGACGCGCCGAGAACTATGCACTACGCGCGCTGGAACTGAGGGACGCCACCGTGTCGAGACTCTTCGTGGAAGGCCTACGAGGGCGGTCAAACACGCTCGAATGGTTCGAGCCTCGGATTCGATTGGAGGAGGCCATTGACCTTGCCCGCCGCTACAACGACGACGAGCCGGACGACGCCAACAAGGATGCCGCAGCCGGCGCCGTAATAGTCGAGCCGCGCGCCCACCCGAGGTGGCCTCGGCGGTGACATTGCGCGCCCCGTGTAGACTGCACACGGGGCAGCCGGCGTCTTCTTTGTTACCATGGAAGACATCGAGGGGCGGCAAAAAGCAACATGATCAGCGGCGCAAGTGGGCACAACTACAAACAAAGGCTCGGGATCATCTCGAGCGCCATCGAGTGGGATCAGCTACACCGAGAATGGAGCCTCGCTACGACATTGTGAGGTACTTCCACCGCTACTACATCCCGGCCGCTTCGAGCTTCTCGGGACTTCTGGCGGGGAGAGAACGTTCCTTTCCAGACGGCGTAGCGGTGGGCTTCCACCTCCCAATCGCTCGGGGAGGAGCGGGGCGTTCTGACAAGCATCCTTCTTCTCCGCGCGCCCGACGATCGGATCGAGGGTGCCACCGTCCCTCCTCTTTGGCGACAGCGGCGGCGTCTTCTTCGCATCGACAACATCACGGTTGGCGCCCGTGGACAAAGAGGCAGTTTGGGACCCCCGTCCGGCACACCCGGATCTCCTCTCGGCTGCCTCCTCGACTTCACCTGCGTCATTTGCCTACTTCGGTTCATAGCCGTCACATCGCAGCAACTCCATGCAAAGGTGAATGTGCCGTCAACTTACACCTACACGTCTCCACCAGCGACTCGCTAGATGCTAGAACTTGTCGGGCACCCTCGGCGCCTCCGTCATGCGCCGTGCATGCGGAACGTTCCTTTGTGCAACCACCGGGAGCTTCAAGTTTGGGCGCCTACCGGCGGTTTCCACCTCGACTTCTCCTTCTCCGACCGAGGACTCAGGCATCTGTGACAATGACAGCGACAAGTCACGGCCCTCTCATCCTCTACGCCCGGGCTGGAATTTATGCTTCCTCGGACGGCGTGCCTTTCGCCACCACCACGGTGGGTTGGGCGGCTGCGATGGGCCGCCGCGCCTCGTCGAACGATTGAGGAAATGTCATGATCCGTGGGCGGCGGCCAGAGTGGCTAATTGGGCCAAACGCGATGGCCGCCGGCCCCGAGGAGGGCAGTATGCGTGAGAGGCCAGGCCCGCCCGCCGCTTTCCCTCTCCCGTACGACTCCGAGATCGCCGTCTTCAAGTTAGGATTATCTTAGGTATTTTTGGTGTGCAAGGGGCTATCTCATCTATAAGGGAAGACCCTTATTAGAAAAATAATAAAATAGGAAATTGCTTGTAAAGGTATTCGGTCATATAAGGAAACCTTATAGAGATTGCTTAGATTACAAGTCCCACTAGTCGGGCTATATAAGCAAGAGGCATGTAATCTCTAGAGGACAAGCAAGAAAATAAAACATATCTATCGCCAGCTTTAGGCCCCCCTCTCCCTCACGCACGGCCCGCCCCCTTTTGCCGCCGCGCTCAAGCCGGCGCTCACAAGACGCCGCGGGCCGCGGCGCCGGGACGCCGCCGCCGCCGCCGGGGCGCGACGCCCGTCGCCCGCCCACCTCCACCTCGTCATCCCTCCCCAATCTTCCCCAATTCACGTGTCAATTCGGCCCACCCTTCGAAATCGACAGCCTTTTAACAATGACTCAGGAGGATAATTTACAAGCAAAAGCAGACCCACCCAGTGGATATTAT
The DNA here is from genome assembly GCA_015847255.1 of Hyparrhenia diplandra. Classification (NCBI taxonomy): domain Eukaryota; kingdom Viridiplantae; phylum Streptophyta; class Magnoliopsida; order Poales; family Poaceae; genus Hyparrhenia; species Hyparrhenia diplandra. The sequence continues at coordinate 17,034 of JADLZK010003615.1, forward strand.
CTTTAGCTAGCTCCAAGACACCTATCTAAGCAGACCCGCCCATACTGTGCCACCTAGGGACCATGAGCAAATGGACCACACCACACCGCGCTGGCCGTGGGAAGCAAAATGTTTCTGAGGGCAAGTACATTGGCACACTATGTAAGCAATTTTAAAAGTCGTTTTATATGGTGCCATATTAAAATTAAAATTTTTGATAAATATGGAGGAGAGAGAGAGAGAGAGAGAAGAGAGAGGAAGGTAAGAGAAAGAGTTTGGTGAAACGACCACCTGATCATAAGATGAAATTTGTTCTTTTTTTTTTTTATTTCTTTCAGATGATAGTTAGTTACTAGTTTGGGGATGAAAATTAATCTAAATTAACTAGGGTTGGTTAGCTAGTTGTCTAACAACTAGTTGAAGTGGCTAAAAACTATTATCTCTTATATTTAGATGTACTAGAGCTAATTTTTAACTAACTAACAATTATATAAATTAGCTTATATATCAAACAGGTCCTAATTTGAAGGTTCTTTCATGTATTTTCTCTATATGAAAAAATATACTACCATTGAGTTGTAACATTTTCATTTGGACTGGAATTTCAACTGATAACTAAGTGAAGAAGAAAAAAAACAATATAGAAAATCTTGGGCCTGCCTGAACTGATACGTTCCTGCCGTTGTTCGCTTGTTGGTAACCTGCGTTCTCCAGTTGGGCCGGCAGCCCGCGGCCAGCGCAGGCCCACGGCCCAACCACACCTACTCCTACTCCTCCTCCTCTTTCCCTCATCTCTCCGC